>ML811366.1:142880-173297 GCA_009831015.1 Picea engelmannii | reverse complement strand
GAATAGGAACACATCATATCATCTGTCAATCACATCATAATCATATACAAAAGGTCTAACATCAAAAAGGGTCCAGATCACTTGCGAGCAAGTGTCCTCAAAGAATAAGTGGTCTCAGTGCGCCAGAGCGGGATGTTACATTTTATTGAGATGGAGAGGAGATTCTACTACATTCTCGGGTAGGGTGAAATTATTTCTAAACAAGAAATCTTCCCAAGTATCCCTAATCTGAGATAGATGCGAAAACAAAAGGATTCGAATTAGACCATGGTGGAAAAGTCTCGACAACGGGTTTATCCTCCATCTTTGATAAATCTTAGACATTTTTTGTAGACTCGTGAACATATAGAAGGGCATATTTAACTTGAAACCTAAGAAAACCATCATCAAGCGAATGTGATACAATAACACTAAGCCATATCTATGTTCACAAGTTATGAATTGCTTAAGAATTAGAAGTAGACCGTGCCATCGAGGTTTGAAGAGAATAATCGATGTACCTTTTGGGAAGCACTTTGACTTCTTAGATACCATGAGAAACTTCCAGGGCACCCGTTTGATTTTGGAATTTTTGAACCATCGTTCTCCCTCCTAGGATAGTCCTGTAGCTTGTGTTATGGATTCGTCGGTCACTTCAAGTTGCAGATCCTCAATATTAGCCTTGAATCCATCAAAAGACTGAGAAAAGGCATGGGCCACAATGATTTTATAACTCTCAATCCATCTGATGAAAATGTCCCATCCATGTGCCACAATATCGCCTATGACATCATCATGAGAGAGGAGGGCTTGCAAACCATTTGGTTCAATTATTACCACGGGTGCCATGGGTACTATCACATAGACACGGCAAGGGCAGCGAGAGGTAGGTTGTTTTCCCCAACACACAAACAACAAGAAAGAGGTTTGTAAAACTGGGAGAGGCCTGATACCTAAGGACTCGAGAGGCTACCATAACTAAAATTTGAGATTTGAGTGGGTAAGAACCAGAGGATGCGCAGGATAGTAAGTCATTCTGTGAAATGAATTCTAAACTCCAAAACCACTACTTACCTCCTTCAACAATGAATGCAAATCTGAGTTATGTAGGACACAAGGGTGATGTGGAATGTAAGTACATCAGTCCTATACCAAGGTGATAAGATCGTGATACGACTGGTAAGAGAAAGATTCATATTTCAAATTTAACCCAAGGTTTGACGCAATCAAGCATATATCAAATGTGAAAAACATATAATCAAAATAAAATGGGCTAAGTCATGTCTCCCAAAGTGGATGAATCAAGTGTTATGATAATGGATCAACGAATGAAAAATATAGGCTTACAGGCTTCTAAGATTATGAAAATATAGGTCCCCTTTAGGTGTAATACCTTTTGCAAAAGAAACAAATAAATCACAAATTGTATGATGATTACTCAAGCCATAATTTTGTTCTAATTTCATGCTTTCAGTCATGAAATTAAACAAAACAAACGATAGATTTAAAAATGAATCTCTTATAATTAGTTAATCCAATGAATCTCCTCAAAACCAAAAGACAAAAAATTTTGTAAGGAGAAGGAGGCATCTACAGAAAAAAGTATGCATTGGCGATGACATTTTATCATGATAAAACTGACAAGAGTTGTTGTATGCCAACAATGGTGACACGCTGGGCGAAGCAGTTATCTCTGCATCACCAAAACTTCATATCATGGAAACATATGAATTAGAAATACATTTTAGAAACATTTAAAGATAGAATAAGCATTTCCACAATAAGTAAAAAAAAATAACATAGTCATAGTATTGGATAAAGTTCTTCCCAAAAATTGTAATCTGGTATCTCTTGTTGGCCACAGGGGTAGCGATGTTTATACAGATGAATCCAATATTGTTGGTGGGTACACTATTGCTAGCATGCATCATAGCCTTAGCATGGATGTCATTTAATCCACTCTAGCACTTCTATGTTGTCCAAGAGTTGTCCATTTATGATAAAAGCATCATGATACCTGATAAATTTAAAAACATACCTTAGGATATTTGAAACCCGACATTGCTTCTCTGCCAGCAGACCTGTTCAGTACCCTGACGAAGTTGTCTTGGTATCATGTGTGCATTTACCCGCTACCATCAGACCTGTTCAGTGTCTTGGTGGGTTTACACATAATTCTGGCACATTACAATGCTTCCAACTCTCTAAAATTTGTTTATAAATTTCCCGAAACTTCATGATATTAAGAGAGTGGGGTGATACTGAAAATCTCACAGTCTGGTAATGAAAGGATTGATCATTTAAGAATTATTTTTCTTTTCTAATGACTTTCATCATAATTTGGACAAATAGATTTTAGTTAAGAAATCAACTCTAGGATGGGGAAACACATTGAGTTTTTCTCATTAAAACAGGGACAACGTTAGAAGTTTTTTAAGGATGATCATGTTTTCCTGTGATTTTAATGAGAAACCAGAAACAATAACTGGACAAAAAATTACTTTCGTTGATATGAGCTTAGCACTTACTATTCAAGTGCTTGAACTGTTATCAATTTATGCTAATGAATAAAAAATCCAATTCCCTTCAATAACGAATGGTGATCCAAAAATAATCATATAGAAAAAAAATCAAAATCAAACAAAATCAAAAGAACCAAAAACTAAAACATAAAAGTAAATTAAAAATATTTACAAAGGGGTGTATCTGAATTCATCAAGAAAAATATCTCTTTAGATCATGTTCATTCACTGGAAAACTATCCTATGTCCATCCAAGTTATGATGACTAAAATAACTAGGACCCATTTTTTTCAGAAATTACAAAAGGTCCTAGCCACAGGTTTTGGAACTTGGTATGTTCTCCTTTACTCTCACCTGCTTTGTCCCATTTGAGGACCAAATCCCCTACATTAAAATTCCTTTCAGATAATGAACTTGTATCAAACCAACTCTCTACAATTTGGTGGTGTTGATCGAGTTTTTGTATTCTTGTGTTCATACCTCTTCTAATTTTAATAAATCATTTATCCGATTTTCTAGAGGAGGACATTCCTCTTCTTGAAATTTTTGCGATAATTGCAGAGAAGGTAGCAATACATGTGGGGGAAGGATGGCTTCTCTTCCATAATCGAGGAAGAAAGGGGAATTACCAATGGAGGCTTTTGGAGTTACTGATGCAGGAGCATTTCTCACATCAAGCGAGCCAGCACGAGAGAAGAGAATAGCTGGACAAGCCAACAAACTTCGTTTTGAATTTCACCTTGATGTGGTTGTGCCAAACATTAATGTGAAGAGTTAATGAAGCGCACCTTGTATATTGTAATGGACCTTGAGTGGATAAGCTCTCGTCCTTAGTTAGTTGAGACATTTAATAGACTTAATGTTGTTAGATAGGAAATTTAATTATAGATTTGATAGTTTAGGAGTTCGAGAGGGAGAACAGATATAGACACCCTCCTTTGTATCATTGTAGGATTATTGAATAGGAGAGCATGAGAGAAAGTAGAGAATTGTATGAAGAACACCCATGTACAGAGATTGAATTAATAGGATAAAGCTTTGATTCAATTCCGTGGTTATGTGTTATTTCTCTGTTTGTTGATGTTATGCTCATAAGTATTTGCTTCCTGTTATACATTTTTTTTTATATGCTGTGTATGTGATTTCATGGTTGATTTGAAATCTGAGAGGATGAGTGAATGAGTTTCAATTGTTTCTCTAAGTGAGCCAGAGAATTCTTGCAGGGAGTGCAGTTGAATTTGTCCGCAAAGAGTGCGTGACTGCAGGGTTTGCTTGAAGATAGCTTTTGGTTCCATTCATCTCAGAGGTGCAGGTTGATACCGGAGCTATGCAAGTCATGCGCAGGATGGACGAAGACTCAGGGTTGCGATTCTGAGCAAAGGGAATTGAGTTCTCTGCTGCAGGAGTGCGCAGGAGTGAAGAGTTCCAATACTTAGCCGGATTTGGAGCTTTTCCGCAAGGAGTGCATGCAAGAAGTTCTCATAAAGAATTGTGAAGCGAGGATCAGCTCAAGAGGGATAGAACCTTTGATATCTCAAGCGGGAACGTCGAAGGTTCGTGTCGAGGAGATTCTCGAGTGGGAGCTGAAAGTATAGGCGAGGAAACAAATCTCGGCAGGAATACCTTGTCTCTTCAAAGGAGCATCAAGGAGGAGGAGTCGACGACTAGGATTCGCCGGACAGATTAGCGAAATCCTGCCAGCCATCAGATTTAGGAAAAGTTGCGTAGATTTTAAGCGTGGGTGCACAGAGAGGAGAGTCATCAGGATTCGACTCATCGGGATATCGGAGTTTCCGTGGTCGTGGAACTCTCATATAACGAAATCGCGATTAGTGATTTCCTGAGAATATTAGAGCCGTTGATCTCAGTGGAGAGACGTGGCGCAAGATCCCAGAGAATCGGGGTTCAACACTTCAGAACTTTTGGTGTCGAAGGAATCACAAAGAATTTGCGAAACCACGAATTGCGACGGGTCCCACGGTGATAGCGTGTGGTATTGATAGGTGGCATCGCATATTGGGGTTCGGGACTTGGGAGGTCCTGTGAAACGGTGCCGCAGGATTCACGAATTTCCGAATCGCGAAATCCCGATTTCCATTTGGAGCGGGGACCAACGGTGTCAGAGGGAAAGGACAGGTGGCATCGGGATATCGGGACTTGGGGATTGTGTTGCCGAGTTCAGGACTCGCTACTACGTGAGGTCCGATTTCCCGATACGACAAGGGAGATCATTGGAGACCATTTTGTGGGTACGAGAACTTATGATAAGGGAGTTGAAGAGCAATTTCATCTCTTCGGGCCAGTGAAGAAGAAGAAGGTCCTGGTGAGAGCGATCATTCTCCGAGGAGTGAGAAGGGTTGCACCAGTTACCCTATCAGCCCAAAGTGCTTTGTATAGTGCATTGTGCCAATTCTTGTGGTTTTCTAAAATTGTTCTTTTTATAATCTTGATCAGGTTCTTATTTGTTGACTTGGATAGGTCGTTCCCTTGAGGGTAATATCTAGTAGAGTACTTTTGTTTAATCCTTTTTTCCAGAGCAAAAACATTCATATCTAGGGAAGAAAAATAAGAAGTGTTCTAAAAAACCAAACATTCAAGAATTATGAATCAAGTGATAATATGGGAGTTTAGAAATGACATTACTTGATTTGTATTGACCAATTTTAATGTTAAAGATTCAAACCATATTGTAAAATGGTTTATTGTTGTGAGAATTTACTTTTTTTGTTGTGAGGAAGGGGTATTTATTGGTCCTATAATGTCTAGGCCCCATTACTGAAAAGGTGCATCTACCGTAACAGGTTGCAAAGGAAAAGATTAATTTTTCACCTGTCTTGCAACCTTTTGACAGATTATACACTTGTGGGATAACATATGGGCATCCTTAAACAAGGTAGGCCAATAGTAGCTAGTCGTTAGAATTTTTTGGGAAATGGTATCTCCACAAAAATGACCACCGACATAACCAAAATGAAGTCTAGACAAAAAAAATTGTTCTCCTATTTTTCTAAATAACGTAGAAAAACACCATCAAAGTTTTTTTGAAATAATATATCATTGATTGATTGGAAAGATGAATATTTAAGCCTAAGTGCTCTTCTGTTTTTGGGATGAAGATTGGGAGGAGAAGTTCCATGTAGTAAATAAAATATGATATCCTCATACCATGAATTGGGCGTAGTTTGTGTACAACTGATCTGTTTTTCATCATGTTAATTTACAATTGATGCATTTATTTGACTTTCTAATTCTTCAACTGAATCAACCACCAATTTACAAAGGCCTTGACCTTTAACAATTTGGGTAGGGGTTATTTCGAGATCATTTTCCTAGAGTGATGTCATCCAATTTTCCCTCTTCTCACCCAACTCTTTTTGCACCAACATATTTCTTATAGCGGGGTAAGGAACAACAACTTTGGTCCTAGATTTCAATAGGTACGATCTGAAATGTTTCACATATTTAAAAATAATGTATGCCTGTTGATCTACCAAAGGGTAAATGAGATGGGTATCTCATTTCTTTCTACATTTCTTCGTGTGATTACAATGGAATAATATATGTCCGATGAAAAACTATAGAATGTAAACTCTTGGGAAAAATCAGGGCTCATTAGGGAAGGTTCCTCGATTATGGATTTTTTGATTGAATTGAAAGCTTGAATCTCTTGTGGTCCCCATCTATATAAAATATCATTTTTGATCAAATTTTGTAAGGGTCTAACCATTTCAGAAAAAATCGAGACAAACCATCTAACAAAATTAATTTTACCCAAAAAGGATTGCATCGCCTTTTTGGAGGAAGGAGGGAGAATTTTGGCAATGGTTTGGGTTCTTTCAGGATCAATTATAATTCCATATTTAGAAACTATAAGTCCATGCAATTTCCCTTATTCTACTGCAAAGACTATTTTTTTAGGATTGAGTGAAATGTCGAACTTGCAACATTGTTCTAACATAGCCCTAAGATGAGACAGGTGATCTTTCTTGTTTTTGGAAAAGACAGTGACATCATCAAGATAGACCACAACTGACTGGTTGATGAGGCCATGGAAATCAATGTCCATTGCTCTCTGAAAAGTGGCACCAATGTTTATCAGTCCAAAAGGCATTTTTTTGTAGGCATAAGTGCCCCACGGGGTACAAAAGGTGGTTTTAAGTTGGTCTAAAGGAGACATAAGGACCTAGTTATATCCTGAGAAACCATCTAATAAAGATAGTCTTTCAGAACCAGATACCTGTTGCAGAATTTGTTCCATTTGAGGAACATGGTAGTTGTATTTATCAAATGCTCAATTTAAATTTCTAAAATCGACACAAAGTCGAATTTATCCACTCTTATTCCTTACAGGGACTAAGTTAGATACCCATTGAGTATTCCTAACTGGAAAAATTATCTTTGCAGTAAGTAATTTATTTAGTTCCTTTTTTACAGTAGGTTCTAGTTTAGGATACATTTTCGTCAACTTTTGTTGAAACGGTTGGGCTTGGGGTTTCATAGGGATTACATGTTGTATGATGTTTGGGTTGAAATTTTTTAGATCATCGTACATCCAAACAAATACATATTTAAATTATCTGAATAATTTTATAAAAGTAGACCTTTCTTGTTCAAAACACCCTTTTTTCAGATTAATATTTTGAGGATTATCTCGTGTTCCTAAATTTACAGTTTCGTACAACAAAGAGGAACTATTTTTTTTGCAATTGAATACCCCTCTAAAATTGTCATGTAGGTCATTAACTTTCTCTAATATCACAACAGATTTGAGGATAGAGTTTACCAGTTCGGATGATGATTTCAGAGATCGAGGATCGAATATTACCGTGAAATCTCATAGATTCTCAGCATGAGTGCTTTCATCAATAACTACATCTTGGAAGGAATCTTCCCTATGCAAAAAATTGATGATCTGTTGATCATCTTCAAATACTCTCCAGTTTGTGATGTTATCCTAAATCGATGGCCTAAATAGCAATTCGACCAAGAACATGTTAGGAGAAAGACCTTCAACAAGCAACAATTTAGAAGCAACATTGGCTAGTAAATTTGCTTATGAATTACTCATCCTAGGAATGGAATTTATATTAAATGATATAAAATTTTTCATTAAACCCCATACCTCGATTTGATAATTCTTTATATGCGGTGACAAACAATGTATTTCATTTCTTACATTTTTGACTATGATTTTTGAATCACCAAATACTACCAAATTTTCCACGTCCATGTCCAGTGCCTTCCTTAGTCCCTGTAGAAGTGATTCATACTTGACGCATACCCCTTCTGACCCTCGGGCCAAAGTTTGCTCTTAGGATCATTCAATCACTCCTCCGAGCTGAATTATCTCTTTTGATTCCCTGCTAGAATATCCAATTATTCGATCCACAGGTCCTTCTTCTTGCCTCATGGTCTTCTGCACACGACCATGAATTTCAGGTTTCCCAACACCAAAATGTTCAGACCTCTCATCCACAAGATCCTCGAAATATCAAAACCTGGTATTCTGAATCCCCGATGTACTCTTCCTTTCGGGAATTTCCCCTAAATCCTATATTTCTACCACGTGTCCTCCCTCAGATGGACGGTCCTCATCATTTCGTGATTTCACGACTTATGACCCCTTGTGACACAATCTCCTCTGTCAACTCAAATCCCTCGTATCTGAAATCCCGATGGAATCTCGATCTCCACCACGTGTTCTCCACAGATGGATGGTCTAGATCATTTTGGGGATTCGCCACTCACGAGGTTGAAAGACTCCTTCCTCTTTTGTTTCCCGATGTCCGAATCCCCGAAATGGGTGATCTCGCAACATGTGTCCTCCTCAATCAGACGACTGCGATCTTTTCACTATTTCAGGAATTTTGTCATGGAGTGTCCTGACCTCTTTTCCTCGAGACCTCCGAGATCCCGAAGTCCAAAATACTGATAACTCTGCACTCTTAGAGAATTTCTCCTCTTCTCATGAAGGATTAACCCTCGTGCAACTCCTGATAGATCCAATAACTGTTGGGTTTTCTGACCAAGATTTGATGGTTCGGACCTTGTCTTTCTCCTAAGATTTTGCGCTTTCTTCCTCGACTTGGAAGAATTTCTGAAAGAAAAAGGCCTCAACTTTTTCTCCCTTTCCTCAGTGAACTCTTATGATTTTGAATCCCTCACCTACACGCATAAAAACGCTACTCCTCCTGAGATTTACTGTCGAATCCTAAAGGGATTTTCTTGACTTCTGCACCTCAGCAGGGTCTCTGTGCACATGAAGGTGCTATCCATCCTGATATTTCCTGTAGCTTCGACCTCTAAGGAGCTCAATCTTTTTTCTTTCTCCTTCAGTTGGAGAATCTCATGCCCTCCTGGCTATCCTTTCTCAAGCAAATTATTGCTAAGTCTTCAGGGTGTTCAGCAACCCTATGAAGATCCTTCTCCTTGGACTCTTCTCCAAATTACAGAAATCAAAGAGATCTTTTCTCCTGTGCCTATATGCACATCTCTACTCCTAGTAGAGTGTCTCCTCACAGAAAATCCAACATTTCTATCCTCTCCTGTGCACTCTATGCACCTTCTTAATGCCCTCTTGGTAGAGCTCTCAGAATCCTTAGTGATTTTGGTTCTCCTTGAACTCATAAAAGATTTCTTCTGTGCACTCTATGCCTATGCTCAATACCCTCCTAGCAGAGCCTTACAGAACTCCTCAGAGATTCTGTCTGCAACTATGTCTATCATAGATAGCCTTACCTCCAAGGTATTCAACAACCTTGAGGTCTTCCTCTGAGCCAATGATTTCAGCTAGTATGCGCTCCTGGCATGCCTTTGTCTGAATCTGCAGAATTCAAAAATGCACCCTCTGTGCACGACTATTAGAACCTATAGCATTCTGTCACACCCTCCTAGTGTGAATCCTCAAAGACCTCTAACCCTAAAATCAAAAAACCCCTGCAAACACATACCTAACATACATCTACAACATATAAAGAACACACATAGACATTCATTCAACATAGAATATACTTGTAGGAAAAACTGCTTCTGTTTGTATTAATAAAAATGCCTCTTTGCAAAGGTGTTCTGAGTGCGGACTGTAACAAGGTCTCGACTCTTCTCTACTCTCCTTGCTTCTCTCACACCCTTTTTCATAATACCAAGAAGATCTCTCTATATTTTACATGAGGGACACTTTGAGCTCTTCCCTCCAATCTACCTACCCTATTCAATTACATTGAATGGGTTGTCTAGTCCAGAATCAGATCTAGATCTTAGCCTTACAAGCATTCAAGGCTCCCTACTCTAATGCCTGCACAAAGTCACGGCTCCATGGCTCAACAACCTACAACATTAATTACATTCAAATTTCAAATTTTGAAATGAGAGTTGTGCCTCTCTTCATTGAATGTGTGCACTGATGTGGGCTGGATGGATGGATGATTGACGTGGAGAGATGCTCCTGCATCATACTCCTCAGCTGCAAAATTCATGAGCTCTTGCTCATGATCTTCCAGCCTCAGCTGTTGAAATCCTCCTAGATCCTAAACAAATTTCTGGAGTTGTTCATCTGCTCCATCTCTTTATCGTTGTTGTTGCTTCTACTACTGTGCTTCTGCCACTACTTCTTTGCCTAGCTTCTTCTTGCTGGTAGTATCTGTTGACCTCAAAATTATCCTTTTGATGCCTTCTATCACCTCATCCAGCTACTGCAATGGTTGGCTCTGTTCATGCAGTCTTCTCAGTTGCATTTTCTTTCTGCAGCTGGGAAGATCATCATGATCTACCATGTCATCCTCTTCATCTGCTTCCAACCTCACTTGTTGGATGTGCATACCTTGCACTATCACCCTTCTCTCTAGGGATTCAATCTATTCATAAAGATCAACAAATCACATGCTGTCTACCTCTTCTTCTTTAGCTTCTGCAAGCTCCAATGCTGCAGTATTTTCAGCTTCCTGGCTGAAAATATTGAGCCACTCCTCAGAATTCTCATCTTCTTCCCCTTCTTGGGTAGCTTCTAATGTCTTCTCTAATTCTTCTTCCCTGACATTCATAGATGACTTTCTTTTTCTTGCTGTTGTTGATTCATCTGCAACACAAACTTATGCCTCCTCTGGGCTAAGTGGTAGGAATATTTCAATTCTCCCAATCATTAGAAGATTTCTCCAATCTTCCTTCTCTGTCAGCTTCTCTGGCTGATCCAAATCCATCTCTGAGCTCACCTTCTCTGTCAGCTCCTTAGGATGATTTGAACTCACCTCTGAGCTCATGAGACTCTCAAACAGTCCCATTTATGTTCCCATGCCCACCTGGCAATTTGGAAACTTTTTGTTGCCCTCCTGGCAGTCCATGAAATCCTGCAGTGACCTCATATCATTGCCCTCCTGGAAATGTGAAATTCCCCGACTGTCCTCATGGAATTCTATGAGATCCCGCAGTAATCTCAACTCTTTTCCCTCCTGGAAATTGGGAATTTCCTGGCTGTCCTCTTGACAGTCCTTGAGATCTTCAGTTGATCCCAATTCATCCTCACTATCGAGGTTTCTCCCAGTCACTGGTTCACATACCTGAACCATCTCCTCAGGTACGTCAAGGTTTTCAACATGCCTCAACCATCCTCTTAACAACCTACCCTATCTTCTAGCCATCAACTCCTTGATTGGCCATTTTTCTTTCGCCTTCCTCATGGGGCATTCATATACCCATCTTGACTTGGCGTTCTGTTGCATCCACAATGCAAGATTTTCCACTTCTACCCTTATATCAGTGAGCTCTTCATCTATTTCTTCTTTTCTCATCAGCTTTGGGTCTTTCCTTCCATCATATATATGGCCTTCAATAGCGATCTTGCTGTCTATCTTCCCTCCTAGAAAATCTACTGCTATCACTCTGTAACCCCGAGTGTCTCCAGCCTCTCCTACAATCCTCCTGACTGTCTCCTTGATTGTTTCCTACCTGCAAACAATCATCACAAAGTATCCAATGCTATATCTTCCTTTTCCTTCTCTCTTCCTAAAATACACAAACAAAGTTCTCTCTCTGATACCAAAAATTTGATGCATATCAGAGTGCTCTTTTGCCTCCAGCTTCCCTTGCCTGAAATCTACAGACAAGATTCAAAGCTATGATACCACAACTGTTGTGTATCAGAGTTTTCCTTTTCCCTCGCTCACTCTGCCTGAGATATACAGACAAAATCAGGCTCTGATACCAAAAAAATTGACGAAGACCCCTTCTGACCCTCAGGCCGAAGTCCTCTCTCACGATCATTCAATCACTCCTCTGAGATGAATTATCTCTTTTGATTCCCTATTGTAATCTCCAATTATTTGATCCACATGTACTTCTTCTTGCCTCATGGTCATCTGCACACAACCATGAATTTTGGGTTTCCCAACACCGAAATGTTCTAACCTCTCATCCACAAGATCCTCAAAATACCAAAACTCGATATTCTGAATCCTCGAAGTACTCTTCCTTTTGATAATTTCCCTGAAATCTTGGATTGATGCCACGTGTCCTCCCTCAGATGGACAATCCTTGTCGTTTCATGATTTCACGACTTATGACCCCCTGTGACACAATATCCTCTATCAACTCGAATCCCCGGTATCTGAAATCCCTATGGACTCTCGATCTCCACCAAGTGTCCTCCACAAATGGACGGTCTAGATCGTTTCTGTGCTTCGCCACTCGTGAAGTCGAAAGACTCCTTCCTCTTCTATTTCCCGATGTTCGAATCCCTGAAATGGGTGATCTCATGACACGTGTCCTCCTCAATTGGATGGCTGCGATCTTTTCTCTATTTTGGGACTTTCACCGTGAAGTGTCCCAACCTCTTGTCCTCGATACCTCCAAAATCATGAAGTTAGAAATCCCCATAACTTTGCACTCTTAAGGAATTTCACCTATGTTCATGAAGGCTTAACCCTTGTGCAAATCCTGATAGATCCAATGGCTGTCGGGTTTTCTAAGTAAGATCTGACGGCTCAGACCTTGTCTTTCTCCTGAGATTTTGCGCTTTCTTCCCAGACTTGGAATAATTTCCAAAAGAAAAAGGCCTCAAATTTTTCTCCCTTTCCTCAGCGAACTCTTCTGATTTTGAATCCCTTGCCTGCGCGTATAAAAACAATACTCCTCCTGAGATTTACTGTCGAATCCTAAAGGGATTTTCTGACTTCTTCACCTCAGCAGGGTCTCTGTGCACATGAAGGTGCTATCTGTCTTGAGATTTCCTGTAGCTTCGACCTCTAAGGAACTCAATCTTTTTTCTTTCTCCTTCAATTGGATAATATCATGCCCTCCTAGCTATCCTTACTCAAGCAACTTATTTCTAAGTCTTCAAGGTGTTCAACAACCCTGTGAAGTTCCTTTTCCTTGGACTCTTCTCCAAATTACAGAACTCAAAGAGTTATTTTCTCCTGTTCCCATCTGCACATCTACTCAATGCCCTCCTAGCAGAGTGTCTCCTCACAGAACATCCAACAGTTCTATCCTCTCTTGTGCACTCTATGCACCTGCTCAATGCCCTCTTGGCAGAGCTCTCAGAATCCTTAGTGATTCTAGTTCTCCTTGAACTCACAACAGATTTCTTCTGTGCACTCTGTGCCTATTCTGAATTCCCTCCTGGAAGAGCCTTACAAAAATCCTCAGAGATTCTATCTGCAACTGTGTCTCTCATACATATCCTTACCTCCAAGGTATTGAACAACCTTGAGGTCTTCCTCTCAGCCAATGATTTGAGCTATTGTGCCCTCTTGGCATGCCTTTGTCTGAATCTACAAAATTCAGAAATGCACCCTCTGTGCATGGCTATCAGAACCTGCATCGTTCTGTCACACCCTCCTAGTGTGAAGCCTCAAAGACCTCTAACCCTGAAATCAAACAACCCCTACAAAATCATACCTAACATACATCTATAGTATATAAAGAACACATATAAACATTCATTCAACACAGAATATACTTGCAGGAGAAACTACTTCTGTTTGTATTAATAAAAATGCCTCTTTACAAAGGTGTTCTGTGCATGGACTGTAACAAGGTCTCAACTCTTCTCTACTCTCTCTGCTTCTCTCACACTCTCTGTCATAATGCTAAGAATATCTCTCGATATTTTACATGAGGGGCTCTTTGAGCTCTTTCCTCCAATCTACCTACCCTATTCAATTACATTGAATGGGCCGTCTAGTCCAGAATCAGATCTAGATCTCAACCTTACAAAAAGTCAAGGCTCCCTACTCTAATTCCTGCGCAAAGGCATGTCTCCATGGCTCAACAACCTACAACATTAATTACATTCAAATTTCAAATTTTGAAATGAGAGATGCGCCTCTCTTCATTGAATGCGTGCGCTGACGTGGGCTGGATGGCTAGCTGATTCATGTGGAGAGATTCTCCTGCATCAATACTCTTTTGTGTTATTAGTACATTCAAACTCTAATCGACAAGAAATAAGCACACAACCAACACCCGTCCCTTCCCGATATTTGGACCCATCAAAATATAAGGACCAGATTTATCCATCATTAGCAATATTTGGCGTACTTGGAAAAGTTGGTGAGTGAGTATAGGCTATTACTTCAGATTGTTGTTTTGGGTCAGTGATAGAGGAAATTTCAGTCATAAAATTATCAAAAAAAGTATTCATTCCCTGTGTTTCAATTGAATTTGCAGAAGTAACAAAAGGCTCATTCAGGTCATTCAAATCTGTCGCAGTGTACTTGAGGTAACGTTCTCTATTTATTTTAATTTTGTTGGGATGTATATTTTCTGGCAGCCATAAATTAGACCAGTCCATAGAAAAATAGTCGTGTAACTATTCTGACCAATCTCTACTAAAAAAAAAACCATAAACTTCAAGAATTTCAACAACAAAAATATCGATTACTTGATGAACCTTGGGATTGGATGATAATCTAATCAACACATTTTTAAGTTCACCAATCACTTTAACATTAGTTTGATCTAACTGGATGATCTTTAAATTAGAAGGTTTTACTTTAGCATTAATTTTTAGGCATACAGACAGAGGCATCATATTTGATGATGCACTAGATTCAACTATACAATTATGTACATTCCTATTAAATAAAACCTTTAAATACTTTCTCTAGATTCAAGACTTTAAAGGTTTTATTTTAAACCTTGTAAACTTAATAAAACAATTATGTACATTCCTATAAATTTTTTGATGTGATCCTCAACCGATTTATTTGAATCTATATCAAATTTGAGCAGCCATTTCTCTGGATGTTTAGGCAATGGGTGTTGGAGTCCAGGCACAACCACGGCATCTTGATCGAGCCAAGGTATTGCAAGATTATTTTGGTTTTCCATGGGAGTGGGTGGAGTCGAAAGTTGAGATGGTTTATATGAAGAACTTCCTTCATCTGAGGATTCGCCTCCTGAAGAAGGTGGAGAAGAACTAGGTGGGGATGGTGGGATACCATATCCTCCATGTAACGACCCTAGTTGGATAAATGTGTAAGAAATTATAAAGTAAAACTAATTAGGGGATTAATTGTGTTAACAAGGTATTAATTAAACAAAGATGATTTAATGATATTAATTAAGTGAGTTATTAATTAATTAAAGGATATAATTGTGATTAATTAATTAATAATTTAACTACAAACTACATTTAATAACTTGTGTAATGGATTTAATAGATTAATGGTATACGATATAAAATGGTTGCGTATACAACAAGGGATAACCTATGAATCCCGAGAAGATAAAAGAATTAACGGGAAAGGATAAGAGTAATAAATGGGTTAGGTAGGGAGTAAATGGGGGGGGAGAGTCAGTGAAGGAGGGATACGGAAGGGAAGGAGTTTGACAGGATATTATTCTACGGAGGTGGGGGAACGAATTTTGGGGAGATCTAGATTTGCAGAGGGAAGTAAAGTTATGGAGTAGGATTGATACAGTGCACCGGAGTTGCTGGGGGTTTTGGGCACGGGGGCCAGGATATCCGTTGATATCCTGGAGCTAGGGAGCTACCTAGTTGGCAGGGAGGAACAGTTTTGGGCAGTGTTCATAAGCGATCAAGGAGGCAAGCTATGGGCAAAAGGAGGGATAATAGCATCAGGTTTAGGTATTTATTTAAATTTATGAACTATTTTTCATTATGATTAATTAATTTTATTGTTATTGATATATTTGATTGCGATTGTGCTAAATGAAGGTAACTCTTAAATTTTACTGCTATGTTTAAAATAAATGGTTGTTTATTTAATTCATCTCTTACATTTGGTATCAGAGCCCTAGTTCAAATCTTGAACCAGGGGCCTAAATAAGGGGTATAGTTATAGTAAATCCCTAAATAAATGTATTAGGGTGAATAAAAATTTGGGCCTTAAGGGCCAAAACTCCAGCCACGCTTAACCTACACACAAAACATAGAAACTTTAATAAAAATAAAAATAAAATAAATAAATGCAATACGAATTTACTGAAGTAAAACAAGCTACGTAGGCAAGTTAAGTACAGTCGTTTATAAAAAAAAAGTAGATATGGAACAAATGAAGAGCATAATTGAAGATGAACAGATTGAAGAACATCAATGACCACTGTAATACACCTATATATATAAACTTCAGAGTCTTGAATTGGAATTTGATTTGCATTGCATCGAAGGAAATATCATCTTATCTTTTTTTTTAACCAGGTTAGACAAGCACAACCTTTGGTATGAGGGTTTGTATGATGCTCTGATCGATCATCGTTCTCAGAGCATGATTGTGATGATGAGTGTCTTCTCATTTTCGGGCGCACATCGATACTTGATATGTGTGTTTCACCAGGGTTATTAGCTGCACCGATGTTTTCCTAGTTTTTATCCCCTTCGACCTACGACAACAGGAAAATGCGTCCATTAATCCTACGGGGCATTGGAGGAACGAAAAGCATCAAACACTGAAAATGTAACAGGAAAATGCATCCATTAATCCTATGGGGAATTGGAGGAATGAAAAGCATCAAACACTGAAAATGCAACAGGAAAATGCGTCCATTAATCCTACGGGGCATTGGAGGAATGAAAAGCATCAAACAGTGAAAATGCAACAGGAAAATGCATCCATTAATCCATATGTTGGTCCATTTTTCCACATCAAACACTGACAACAACATTAAAAAAAATCAGAGATCGTAAAGATGCATGAACTTCGAATCTAAGAGTTCATATTATAAATATGTCGCGATAATTACTTACAGGGTGATTGCTGAGAAGGCAAGCTGTGTGGAAGACACCATGGCAGCCTTGGATAACTGTGACTAAATCCCGGTGATCGAGAATGTCATCTTTCATAAGCTCGAGCCTCTCTTTTGCTCCTTCCAACTCTGTCAGGTGCTGATACTTCAACCCATCATCTGTACTTGTCAAATTCAAGGAGTAATTACGTTAACCATTGACTGCGAAAACACCTAATTAAATTAAAATCATAGGGTAAGAATTATACCAGCTGGGTCGGTGTGCACTGCTCCTCTTACAGTATAGCCTTTCGTGAGGATCATCTTGACCAGCCATGATGCAATGAATCCCCCTGCTCCCGTCACGCAAACTGTCTTATCTGTATTCTTCTCCTAATCTATATTATTATCTGTATTGCAGTCGTGAGCACCATTTCGTCCTCCAAATTTTATTTTATTTTGTTAGTAATAAACAAAGAAAAAAAAAAGCAGAAAACACAAAACATTTTTATTAAAAATAAACAAAATAAACCAAAAAAAAATAATAATTAAACCAAACACCCAAGATATCGAGGAGGAGCCCATAGCCCCTTCAAACACTATGGGAGTACCAATGCAAGCCAGATGATGTCATTCCATAAAATATCAACCACGCCATATGAATTTTTTTTATAAGATTTCCTAACCATGAATTTCCAGAAGAAAACCCTAGAGGTTAACAGAACAACTTGTAAAAGATTGTTATCACAATTAGCAGTGTTCACCCAGGAAAAGTTAGCAATTAAACAACAAGCAAAATTTAAAACCTATTTGACCTATATTTAAATAGAAGTGCACAACGAACAAGAGTTAGTCATTTACTGAAACTGGTTTTTACCAGACAAATAATTTGCTTCGAAGAACATCAGATCCCTTTGCACCGCGAAATGGAGTTGTTAATTCTGGAATTTAATAATAGGACATAGGCTAAAAATTGAATGTGTATCTTACAAAGAACAAGGGATTGCAATGTACAGAAGATAAAATAAACCCTACCTTGATCATCGTGAGTGTTGGGCATATATCTGTAGCGCTCTAGAGCAAGTTCCTCCTGGGTGGCATCGGAATAATCCGAATCAAGCGGTGGTGGGGCGCACTTCTTTCTCCTCAAAACGGTGAGATCTTCAAACAAATGCCTAACATTGTAGTGGTCTATAACGAGATTTGGGTCGTCATTCCATGGCAGGAGCGCATCCTGGGAATTGATGAAATCCGCTGTTGAATATCCCTCCATTGAAACGATTGTTCTATTGCATCTGAAAGAGTTTCATAGTCACCCACATCAGCAATCTTTGTGGATATTCTATCGGCACTGATAGTTTTATTATCGACCAACGTGTCTATTTCCTTCTCCAGTTTTGCAGAGCTTCTGGCTATCAGAGTAACAAGAGATCCCAGAGATAGAGCCTCTTTGACGATAGCAAGGCCAATACCGCTGGACCCTCCTGTTATTAGAACATGCTTCCCACCTAGAGTTCTCAGACATGGCGAAGGTTTCCAAAGAAAGGTTTCCCACCAGTGCACACGAGGCCGAAGAGAAGTCTAGAAGGAGATGAGCACCTGGAGGAGGGGGCACGTGGGCCTCATGCGAGGACCAACGATGTCGATTCATGAGTATTTTTTTATTTTTTTTATTTTTTTTGTTGTTTTGTTGTTTATTTTTCTTATTATTAATTTAATTATGATAAATTAATTGTTTTAAATTTTATTTTTACTTATTTTAATTATAATTATTTTAAAAAAAGGGGGGGGGGGTTTCAAATTTTTTTTATTTTATTTAAATTTTAAATTAAATTAAGTTAAAATTAATTAAATAAAAATTTAATTAATTAAATTAAATTAAAGTAAAGTAAATTAATTGGGTATTTTGACTTTTTTTTTATAAGTAAAACAAGAGAAAAAAATAAATAAAAAAAATTATGGGTTTTGAACCCCAGACCTCCCCACCGGTCAAGTCTTTACAAAATATGCCCTACCAACGCACCACATGAGGTGAATTTTACAAATAATTTCACTTATAAATATTTTAATTGTCATACCCAATACCACCCACCAAGCAAAGCGTCTTAAGAAGAACACTAACGCCAAAAGGTACATAGCGCTGGTGAATGCCAAAACGGGGCTGGCAATTGGAGATAATTGTTTAGATGTCGCGGTTTAATCCTATTTAATTATTAAATGTGGTAATTATATAACCTTACAACATTTTTTTTAATGTGATTAGGTAAATGTTTTAAAAACAAAAGTAAAAAGTAAACATGTTAACGGATGCTATGATAAATGCAAGAAAGTTATGAACGATAAATGTGACCCATTGATTTTGGAGGATGACTAAGAATATGCCATCGTCTTCAATGCGTAGCCATCAGATCAAGGTTTAAGGTTAAATAAGATTAAAAGATCATTAATTGTGCCCATTGTCAATAGGTGTACGCATATTGGTGTAAAGTAATAAACATAAGGTCGGAAGTCACTTTAATCAAGTTGTATGCAAAAAGTTAAAAGGGCTTAGACTAGGACAAGGAGGAAGGAGGCGACATATGCACTAGGAGAGTAAGCATAGGAAGTGGCGAGTAAGGCGCAAAGATAGCGTAGCTACAAGGAAAATGAACCAATAGTTATTTTCGTAGGGGCAAAGAAACCAATCTTAGAAGCTTAATCCTAACCCTAACCTAGCCAATCCACTAATGGAGTAATGTTTGTTTACATACAAGTAAAGAAAACTTATGCCTAACCCTGTTTCTAGTTTGAGTAGCACCAATTTGAAACATCCTGGAACTCACCCTGACAACTTTGGTGGATGCAGGTCAAAGCATACAGGATGGTCAGGACTCGAGGAAGTCGAGGTAGGGGAGCGTCATCACAAGCACCGTCAACGCCACCACCACCATCGCCTGAACTAGCCCTCATACTGTGCTCGTTGGAAGCCATCAACGAGACTTTAAAGGGGCGACAACCGACAAGGAATGAAGTGGAACCCCCACCGTCTGGAACGAGTAATCCATAAGCGTCAAGGGATTCAGAGGGGGGACCTCCACCTGAAGACATCACGTGGGAATTGCAGACGATCAAACTTTTGGAGTTTGTCGGGGGTCGCACCAGTGAACACGCGGAAGCATGGTTGGAAGGCATGACAAGGTGTTTTTCCTTAAGGGACTATGCATCCAACTCAAAGGCGAAGATCGCCATTTTTCAATTAAGAGACAATGCCTTGAACTGGTGGGGCAACCTAGAAAGAAAACTGCACCTTACCCCAGACACAGTATCTTGGGAACTTTTCGAGGAGAGGTTCTGAAGTAAATATCTACTAGCATACTATGAGAAACAACAGGTAGGGGCATTTCATGCCTTAGTACAGGGAAACAGAATTGTATAAGAATATGAGATCAGATTTATGGAACTGGTCAAATATGTGTTGTATATGGATAACGACCAACGACAGGCAGAGTGCTTCATTTATGGATTGAACCCTAGGATAAGAGCTATGGTACAGATGTGGAAACCATATTTAGTAGCTGAAGTGGTGGAAAATGCGCGTTATGCAGAAGAACATATGAACTTGACTGGGGGTACAAGACCGACTTTTCCGCATCGCCTGGGATTCGTAGGGAAGGCCCCGAGGACATTTCCTAGGGGAGGGGGCTTGAGGCCACCGCCATATGGTAACATAGTCGCGCTAAGGACAATAACTGCAAGGATTTAAATGGCAGCGAGTGAAACATCTCATTCATCGCCAATGGTTCAGACAAGACCACGACCATCTCAGGGAACAATGACTAGGGGCAGGGGTTCCAGGGGGAGGAATTCATTTCAGAGACAAACACATAACAATGCACAGGTTCAATCTCATGTTACCTGTTGAGGGTGTGGGGGACCCCATTACCAACGTGACTGCCCAAAGTTACAATCATGGTTCATGCATAGAGAAGGAAAGTCGTCGACGGGGAGAGCAAGTAGCAGCCACCATATTTACGCAATAGTTAATAACCGCCAGGATGAACATCAATCCAAAGTGGTGGAGTCATCAGGTACGCTAAATAATATCAATGTTAATATTTTGTTTGATTCTGGTGCGACATATAGTTTCATTTCACCATCTGCATTAGAAAAGAGTGGGTTGGCAGCCTACGATCATGATGAACTTAAACAAGTTGAGATGGCTTCGGGGGAAAAAATAGCGGTAGGACCTAGTGTTGATAATTGTATAGTAGACCTGGGAGTGTGTACTACCAGGTTGAAAGTATACGTCACTGCTCTTGGGGCATATGACCTAATCATTGGAATGTATTGGTTAGCAGCTCATCGGGCTTTGGTAGATTGTTTCGCAAAGAGGGTGCTTTGTGTCGATGATGAAGGAAGACCAATAGAGATCTAGGGTGTACAGAGAAAAGCGTCATTATGCTTTATATCAACTATGAAGGTTAAGTGATGCTTGAGACAAGGGTGTCTACTTTATGTAGTGGAAGCAGTGAATGAAAGGAAGGGAACCTCATTGGATCAGTACCCGGTATTGTCAGAATTTCAGGACGTTTTTCCGAATGAGTTACCAGGCTTACCTCCTGAGAGGGAGCTTGATTTTACTATTGATATAAAACCTGGTGCAGAACCAATCTCCAAGACTCTGTATCGGATGACAGCGCCAAAACTTTGTGAATTGAAAATGCAGTTGAAAGAGTTACTAGACTTAGGGCTAATAAGGCCCAGTGTCTCACCTTGGGGCGCACCGGTAATTTTTGTAAAGAAGAAGAATGGATCCTTACGATTGTGTATAGACTACAGGGAATTGAACCATGCTACAGTGAAAAATAGGTACCCAATGCCACGAATAGATGACCTCTTTGATCAGATGAAAGGAGCAGCAGTATTCTCAAAGATCAATTTGCGATCAAGGTATCATCAGTTAAGGATTAAGGAAGGTGACATCCCAAAAACTGCCTTCCGAACTCGGTTTGGACATTACGAGTTTGTTGTAGTACCCTTCGGATTGACCAATGTGCCAGTAGTATTCATGAGCTTCATGAAAGGCGTATTCCGGAAGTACTTAGACCGTTTTGTACAAGTCTTTTTAGATGACATCCTCATCTATTCCAAAAATGAAAGAGAACATGAGGAACACTTGCGAATAGTGTTGTCCTGCCTTAGAGAGAACAAATTCTATGGGAAGTTGTCGAAGTGTTCCTTCTTCCAGAAAGAGATCCACTATTTAGGTCATATCATATCCGGCGAAGGAATCTCTGTGGACCAAGAAAAGTTAAAGGCCATTATGGAGTGGCCAATGCCGAAAAATGCCCATGAGGTGAGAAGCTTCATGGGGCTAGCAGGTTATTACCGGAGATTTGTAGAAGGATTCTCAAAAATAGCGAAACCCATCACCACTTTGCAATGCAAGGGGGTCAGGTATGAATGGACAGAATAATGTGATAGTGCATTCATTGAGCTTAAGAGGTTACTAACTAGTGCGCCAATTCTACGAGTGCTGGATATGGAAAAGGATTTCACGGTCTGCATGGATGCCTCGAAGAAAGGGTTGGGGGCCATGCTAATGCAGGATGGAGGAGTGATAGCTTATGCATCAAGGAAGTTGAAGAAGCACGAAGAGTTATATGCAACTCATGATTTAGATTTGGCAGTTGTAATGCTAGCTCTGAAACTTTGGAGGCACTATCTTGTTGGGTGAAACTTTGAGCTCAAAATGGACCATCAAAGTTTAAAACATCTCTTCACTCAAAGAGATCTGAATGCCAGGAAAAGGGAATGGAGTGATTTTATGAGTGAGTACAATTTTGGTATATCGTACATCAAGGGAAAGGAAAATGTGGTCACAGATGCCTTGAGTAGGAGACCACGTATCTTCTCCTTGGTAACCTTAAAGGTCAATCCGAGGGAACATGTGTTGACACAACTCCCAGGAGACAGTTGGTATTTAAAGGTTACTTCAAACCTCCAAAGAAGGAGGTAGTTAGACCCAAAGTATGAAGGATATAGTCTGGAAACAGATGGACTGATAAGATATCAAGGAAGGATGTACATCCCAAAGAATGGGGATATTCGAAGCATCATACTGAAGGAAGCCCATAGAGCACTTTATTGTGTGCATCCGGGTGTGAAGAAGATGTACACAGATATGAGGAAGCTCTTCTTTTGGGTAGGCATGAAGCATGATGTAGTCCATTTCATCGCCAAATTCCTATAGTGTCAATAGGTGAAAGCCGACCACCATCACTCGGCAGGCCTCTTACAACCACATGATGTCCCTATGTCCAAATGGGAAGTCATCTCTATGGATTTTGTTGTGGGGTTACCGCTCACATCCCATAGACACAATGTCATTCTTGTGATAGTGGATAAGTTAACCAAGAGTTCTCATTTCATTCCGGTTAGAGACACTTACGATTTCATTGATGTGGCACGTGTGTTTACAAGCGAGGTTATCCATTTGCACGGGATACCTAAGAATATCATTTTAGATAGGAACTCCAGATTCACTTTTAGGTTCTGGACAAGTTTACAGTCAGCATTGGGGACTCAGTTGAACTTAAGCACAACTTATCATCCTGAAACAGATGGGCAAATTGAGAGTGTAAATCAAGTCATGGAATACATGCTTAGGATGTATGTAATGGATAATCAAACCTAGTGGGAGAAGTACCTACCTTTAGTAGAGTTTGCCTACAATAACAGTTATCATAGTGCCATTGGAATTCCACCCTACGAAGCTTTGTATAGGAGGCCATGCAGAACTCCATTGAGTTGTGATAGACTAGAACACCGAGTAACATTTGGGCCAGAATTGATTCAAGAAATGGAGGAACAGGTGATTCAGATTAGGCAGAGATTAAAGGAAGCACAGGATAGGCAAAAAAGCTATGCAGATGCACACAGTACCGACCAAAGTTATGAAGTGGGAGACCAGGTTTTCATTCGTATCAGGCCTAATAAGAGTACCATATGGTTTGGGAAGGGGAAAAAGTTGTCACCTCAGTTTATAGGACCATTCAGGATCCAAGAGAAAATTGGACCCGTTGCCTATTGTCTCGTACTTCCACCCCACTTGCATAAAACTCATAATGTATTTCATGTATCTGTTTTACGTCATTATGTTGTTGATGAATCACATAAACTAAATTGGAAGGAATTTCAAGTATCGTACGTGGGAACCCTCATGGTAGAACCATTACGCATATTGGACCGTAGAGTCCAACAGCTCAGGAACCGTCTAGTAGACCAAGTTAAGGTCCAGTGGGACAAGTATAGTCCAGGATCTGCTACTTGGGAAGATGCTGAGACACTACGGCGAGACTATCCCTCACTATTTTGACCACCTCAAGAACATGTTTCTCGAAGGTGGGGTGTATGTAACACCACCTTTTGACTTAGACAACCAGGATTACCTGAGGCCTATATACTTTATTTTCTAGTCATAGAGAAACTATTACGTGATACACTTAAACTTTAAAATTTATGAACTTTTATGAATGTTTAAATGTTATTGATGATGATGTATGTAATGCAATCTATTATGTGAATGTAAAATTTATGAATGATTAAATGTTATTGATGATGATGTATGTAATGTGATCTATTATGTGAATGTAAACTTTACGAATGTTTAAATATTATTGATGATGATGTATACGATGCGACACATTGTGAGAATGTGACTTAAATGAATGTTTAAATGCTATTAGGATGATGTTGGATATTATGCAATCTAGTTTGAGTAAATGATAATGTTGTGAATGGGTGTTGAATTGAATTATGGGATATTATGAGATCTATTTCTAATTGAAAAACTTTGATGTAAATTTATCGGTACGGGGATACCAAATTGAAATGATGATAGTATGCAATTACATGATGATAATGCATAGAAATGTATGAGTTTGTGTTACAAACTAATCTGCAGGTTATAGGCTATGAAATAGCCAAGGGATAGTGATGATGAAATTGGATATCAGGACCACTAACCGAGAAACATTATGGTATGAATATTGTATGTGAAATTTATATTGGTTTGGATGCATTACTATGATATGTGGATCAATGCACGATTTCAGGTGACGACACTACCCAAAATCGAATAAACGATGACAAAACCTCCAACAACACGGTGCCACTGTATATTCCATTATAGGGTGTGGACCCTAGTCCTCTTAGGAGGGGTGGAGGCATTTCCCACTATGTATCCTCCATTGTAGGGTGTGGACCCTAGTTTCGATTGGGGTGGGTGGAGGCATTTCCCACCGTGTATCCTCTAAAACCTGAAGTAATGGGAGGACGGTGTTAGTTCACGCTCCCCAATACATGTGATGATGACTGTCAGATGCCTGCTAGGGAATCTTGGTCGAGATAGCGACACTTCCACTTACGGGTTCTATTTGGAGTTAGGTCAATATAGTTGACGCTCCAAGACAGTCTAGCAGAAGAAGGATAGGAATGGAGATGGAAGTAGGTTAGGGAGGAAGGATGAGTAGTAATAGTTGAGAATGTATGGAGATCTGTCTTGTGGTGGAATTTAATGTCTTTCCTTCAAAAAAAAAAAAAACAGAGAGAGAAATGTGTTTATGAATATTCATTATTACGTAACTAAACCACAGTTGTTTAAAATAAATTATTGAACTGGATAATTGTAATTAAAGGATTTCTCACACAATTGATTGATTGTTGTCTTTTATAAAAGACTAGTCTTGCTGACTGGATTGAATGCATACATAAATTACTAAAGGATGACAGTTTTGATTATTAGTACATGCACGAGATTTGAATCTACTAGCTACACATGCTTTTCTTGTACATATACACTAGTATGTATGAGATTTATTGACTTACTTACTGATAATTCCAGGTACTTGTTATGAATGTGTGAACCATGCTCTTTTCTGTTGTACCATAAAATACCTTAACTTCGAGACGAAGTTTCCTGAAGGGTGGGTGTATGTAACGACCCTAGTTGGATAAATGTGTAAGAAATTATAAAGTAAAACTAATTAGGGGATTAATTGTGTTAACAAGGTGTTAATTAAATAAATATGATTTAATGATATTAATTAAGTGAGTTATGAATTAATTAAAGGATATAATTGTGATTAATTAATTAATAATTTAACTACAAACTACATTTAATAACTTACGTAATGGATTTAATAGATTAATGGTATATGATATAAAATGGTTGTGTATACAACAAGGGATAACCTATGCATCCCGAGAAGATAAAAGCATTAATGGGAAAGGATAAGAGTAATAAATGGGTTAGGTAGGGAGTAAATGGGGGGGGGAGAGTCAATGAAGGAGGGATAAGGAAGGGAAGGAGTTTGACGGGAGATTATTCTACAGAGGTGGGGGAATGAATTTTGGGGAGCCCTAGATTTGCAAAGGGAAGTGAATTTATGGAGTAGGATTGATACAGTACACCGGAGTTGCTGGGGGTTTTGGGCATGGGGGCCAGGATATCCGTTGATATCCTGGAGCTAGGGAGCTACCTAGTTGGTAGGGAGGAACAGTTTTGGGCAGTGTTCAGAATCAATCAAGGAGGCAAGCTATGGACAAAAGGAGGGATAATAACATCAGGTTTAGGTATTTATTTAAATTTATGCATTGTTTTTCATTATGATTAATTAATTTTATTATTATTGATATATTTGATTGCGATTGTGCTAAATGAAGGTAACTCTTAAATTTTACTGCTATGTTTAAAATTAATGGTTGTTTATTTAATTTGGCTCTTACACTCCAGCACCAAGGACAAGTGCTTTAGTAGGATTGGTAATATTGTCACCTAAAGTGTTTCCAGGTAGACCAGTGCCTTGAAGTTGTTCTTGAATATTTGTAAAATCAAGGGGTTGATTAAGTTGTCTACCAAGTTGTCTAAAACGGGATAAAACACTTTGATCCCTTATGAGCGACTGACGGAAAATTTCTTGGATGTAAATCCCTTGACGAATTGGTGTCATTGGTTCGACAGGAATGTCAGGGGTATTGTTTGAGGTAGTATTTGTTTCAAGTGTAACGTTGGTTTTTGAGCGACTACGCATTACGATAGAAGAATGATTGTTTGGGAGAGTCTTGCAACCTCTGCATGTCATAAATTAATTTTAGGCCCTCCTTCTAGTTCCATTTGTTGAAGGGGATAGATGACACACCCTCAACAGGAAGGTTAGGTCCAGTCCAGGGTTATCTATTTACCCCAATTCGTTTGGTATGACCTAACCTGATGGGTTTAATGACTCTGTTATCCAACTAAGGCCCTAAAAGAATGCAATGAAACAAACTAAAATAAATCTATAACTCTAACAATCGATACACTAATTACAAATGTTTATCTAGTAGTGTCTAATATACAATGATTATAAATAAGTTTACAAGGTTTAAAATAAAACCTTGTGAAAGTGATTGTTTGATTAAATTTATGAACGAGATATGAACATTATTCTTTTGATGCTTGAAAGATATTAAAAAAATAAATGCTAAGTGAATACGATTGAAATAATGACACAAAAACAATCAAATCTAATTAATGTAATCATCATTTCATTCATAAACAACTCTGAATAAAATAAAGCAATGCATATACTAACCTTTAATTGATCAGCCATAAACTAAGTTCCTCTCTCTGCATTGTATGAGCTCCTGCTTATCCTGTACTTAAGGTAAACCTATGAAAGAAACAAAAAATAGTGCTTCCTAAAGAAATTCAAGGAAGTCTTTGATGTTGGGAGTGAATTTATAACAACATAAATATAACTAATTAAATATCTTGTGATCTCTAGATAACTAATAGCTAAAAATGAAAGAAATCTCGATCCTGGGCATTGATATTGTCAACCATTTAATATCAGAAATAAACTCAAAAATAATTAAATGATTGATTGATCACAAGTACAAATTGAATCAACAGATCATGGAAAACATTTAAATATTTAACGATATGAAATATCATTATGAATACAAGACTAAATAAAAATGAACAAATAATAACATCTCATAACATATAATTAATAGGATAATACAATGAAACAAGCATTGCACAATTCACACAGGTCTAAAGCCAATAGCAAATTGCTTTTCCCTATCAATTCAAAAGAATTATATTTCCATACTGTAATCCAGAAAAAATTGTCCTAAAACACTAAACAACAACAGTTATTTAAACATGTCTTGGATCATTAACCTCTTATCGTACAAGATAGACGATGATCCCTGAAAATAAGTTTGCTTTACAAAAATAGAATAACAAAGGAAAAATCATGTAGGAGTCCTTTCATCAAAAACTAATTACATAAATGACATTGTTTTATCAAAAATGAGAAATTACTAAGCTATGGAGTGCATTGATCCATGATTCCTTCTCCTTGAAAATACCATAAAAACTGTTGTTTTCAAGAAAATGATAAAACGAAATCAAATTTTAGATAACAATACAAACTAATACTTTCGAATAGACTGGCTATAGAATCTCACGATTCTGTATCTAGCCTTAAATTAAAAGAAAAATAAAAAATAAATCTATCTATTTTATTTTTCCAACAGACTTAAATTAAAAGATTCAATTTTTTTTTTTATCATTTCAAAGATTAGACAAAGAAGCATCTGATAAGTCTGAATTAATGATAGTGTTGAAATTCGTTGAGTTCTTGATAATCACATTACCAGACCATTTAACACTTTTGTTTTCCCTGTTAGTGTTCGATCGAACACTTGATTTTAATTATTCATTTTCCCTATCAAGAAAGAAGTTGTGTGCTACCATATGGTTTAACTGTTCTTGGAGATAGGGGATATCCCAGTAGTATCTCTCAACCCAATCAAGACAGTTTTCACAGTGAACTAGTTGTATGGTAAGTAGAGGTTGAGTCTTTTTTGCAGAGGGTGCTCTCATATGTTCTGTAGCTTGCTTAAGGTAATGTCATATACCAGAGAAACCTTCTTGGTTATTTAGGAACGGTGGGAGATTAGCAACGAAATAGTACTTTATAGTATCAATCTCAACGAAATTGGCCATCTACATCTTCTCAGGAAATAATTTTATCGATCTCATCCTCGAACAAGTGATCATCGACTTCAATCACTGGGATCGAGCACAGATCATCTCGCTGGCGATTTCTCAAACTTGTGGAATGAGCCTGTCTGGTCTCTTGTTTGAAAAATTTAAGTCTGAATTACTTTGTTCCTTATGTCTACGATTTTTATTGACAAAAGATTCATTTGGGACAACCCGAACAGGCTCATAAGTAGGAACATAAGAAACCCTAACCTTTAACACATATAAAACCTCCTCCAATGATTTTCTGGGCATGAAATTACATTGTGGCTTTTCGCCCAATGGGTTATGAATAGAATCAAAGGTTTGATTTGTGGTTGCATGGTCTTCTTGTGCATCAACACATAGTTTTTCGATAACTGGGTTAGAGATACAAGGGTTGGGGTTTTTATTGAGATGTAGAGGCAATTCTATTGCATTCTCGGGTTGGGTGAAATTATTTCTAAACAAGAAATCATCCCAAGTATCCCCAGTCTAAGATAGATGCGAAAAACAAGGATTTGAATAATACCATGGTGGAAAAGCCTCGACAATGGGTTTAACCTTTGTCTCTGATAAATCTTAGACATTTTATGCAGACTCATGAACAAAGAGAAGGGCATATTTAATTTGAAACATAAGAAAAGCATCAGCAAGAGGATGTGATACAAGAACACGAAGCCATATCTACCTTCACAAGTTATGGATTGATTAAGAATTAGAAGAAGGTTGTGCCATCGAGGTTTGAAGAGATTAATTGGTGTACCTTTTGGGAAACACTTCGATTTCTTAGAGACCATGAGCAAATTCCAGGGCAACCCTTCAATTTTGGCATTTTTGAACCATTGTTCTCCCTCCTGGGATATTATTGTATCTTGTGCTATGGAATCCTCGGTCACTTCGAGTTGCAAATCCCCAATCTTATCCTTGAATCCATCAAAAGATTAAGCAAAGGCCTGGGTAGGGATGATTTTAAGGATGGAAATTTATTTTAAAATTTAGAAACCTTGGTGATTCTTACTAATCCTTCATATGTCAACTATAAATCTTTGGCGTTATTTTTGTAAAAATATTCAAATTTCTAAGTATTTTATATAGTTTTTATAAAATTTGGCGATTTTTAAGGTAAAATAATTTTATCCTATAGAATTTGGGTGAATCATTTTTAAAATAGCGAATCTCATTTTTGGAAAAACCATGGAAAATTAGCCCAGGAGCGAACTTTAGCCCCTAAAATCATCCCTAGTCCTGGGCCATGTTAGGCGAAATATATGTCGTTATAGTACTTGCCCAACCATTTAATTGTCAACCCGGGGTACGTAGACTGACGAAGCACACGCACTGTATATGCAGGACTGAAGTAGAACTAATCTAATCTATGTTGCTGAAATCAAACTGTTCTAAGAAAGCATTGAAATTGCCTAAGGGAAATACAACATGTGAAGAGTTAACAACAATGAGCTCATACAATATATCAATCTCAAATCATATTACAATAGTCAATGACAAAACATGAAAGCATAACAAAGATAACAATTCCCTTCTCCTGATTACAAGACTATTTCCAAAAACTCAAGCTTCAATCCTAATTCTAATTGAATTCCAATCCTAATTGAATTCTCATGAAGAGAGAGCACTCTCTTATATACATGAAGAAGATAACCATCTCATAATTGC
>ML811366.1:131523-142780 GCA_009831015.1 Picea engelmannii | reverse complement strand
AATGAATAAAGTGGAAAATAATAATGTGAAACCCAAATGTATTTATGAAAATGATATGATGAAGGTTTAATTGGGCGATGAAATGTAAGGAATAGTGAAGGGAAAGGTGGATGAAAATACGACATTTCTGAGTCCCAACAGGCCACAACAAGGTTGTAACCCTAAAATGGTCTAATGAAAATGTCCCAGCCATGTGCCACAATATCACCTACGACATTTTCATGAGAAAGGAGGTCTTGTGAACCATTGGGTTCAATTATTACCATGGGCGCCATGGGTACTATCACATAGAACCAACAATGGCAATGAGAGGTAGCTTGTTTTATCCAACACACAAACAACAGTAAGAGGTCTATAAAATCGGGAGAGGCTCGATACCTAAGGACTCTGGAGGTTACCATAACTGACAATTTGAGCTTTGAGTGGGTAAGAACCAAAGGATGTGCGAGATAGTAAACCATTCTACGAAATGAATACTAAACTCAAAAACCACTACTTACCTCCTTCAACAATGAATGTGAGTCTAAGTTATGCAGGACACAAGGGTGATGTGGAATGTAAGTACGCCAGTCTTGTAACAGGGTGATAATATTGTGATACGACTGGTAAGAGAAAGATTCATATTTCAAACTTAACCCAAGGTTCGATGCAATCAAGCACATATCAAATGTGAAGAACATATAATCAAAAATAAAATTGACTAAGTCATGTCTTCCAAAGTGGATGAATCAAGTGTTATGATAATGTATCAACGAATGAAAAATATTGTCTTACAAGATTTTAATTTTATAAAAATATAGATAACCTTTAGGTGTAATCCCTTTTACAAAAGAAACAAAGAAATCACAAACTGTATGATGATTATTCAAGCCAAAATTTTGTTCTAATTTCATGCTTACAGTAATGAAATTAAACAAAACAAACGATAGATTTAGAAACAAATCTCTTATAATCAGCTAGGCCAATGACTCTCCTCAAAACCAAAAGACAGAAAAGTTTGCAAGGAGAATGAGGAAGCTAAAGAAAAATGTATTCCTTGGCGATGACATTTTATCATGATAAAACTGACAACAGTTGTTGGCTACCAACATCAACATGCATAGTAGAAGGGTTAGACTAATGTCCATGTTTGGAGAACCTTCCAACCACAAAAAACCATGGATGTGGGTTGAACCTCTATGTTTCCTCTCATACCTAAAAAATATATTATATAGTTAATACATATAGCTTAAAGAAAATAAAAGGAATGTAAACCATAACTAAATAATATAAATACAGTACACAAACCTATACCAAATGTCTTTAGCTCCAAGATATTTTTTTATTACTTCTTCCTAGAATATATGAAATCTTTGATTCATAAACATGACAACAAGATGGGGGTATTGGATGACATTTTCAATTTTTTTATGATTCTCATTTAAATGATGAAAATGTTCATTTATGGGAATCACATTGTGTAAGTCATACCACTTTGTCTCAGCTTCACTCAAAGTAAAAAATAGTGTTGGAAAACCCAACTGAGTAATCATATCAGTGAGTTTAGTTCAATACTTTGTACAATAGGCCCTTGTACCTATAAGAGTATAACCAAAATGCATAATATGCTCATCTAACTTATTATTTGGTAAATCAATGAGTTGTTTCAACAAGTATTCAATTGTTGTAGGTGAGTTATCATGTATATTCGTCTTTACAGAAACTAAAGCGGTTTCTTGTCTACGATGATGCATAATCATGTTCAATAGGAAATAGATGAACCATGGATGGTTTCCAAATATTTGATCAAAGTATATTAGTATATTAAATCCATATTCATGGAGTTTAATATTACAAATACGAGGATGCATCCAATCAACCTCACCAGTGGGGAATCATTTGGGGAAATCCATGTTCACTGACCCTTCTGTGTTATATTGATTAATCGTAGATAAACCAATGTCTATCCTGTATAATCATTCAATAGGTGGGGAATCACCATTTTCAATGAATGATATTATTTCTTCCATTTCTCTCTATTCATTGGGTAGTCAAGCAACAAAATATGAAGGATGAGCATGAAAACGATGAAGGGTGAAATCTTGAATGTCATCAACTTTTCTCTCTCTTTCTTTAATATCACAATCAACAAAATTAAACCTACTTGACACATCTATAGGTATTTCAGCGAGAGAAACAATTGAATCCATGTCAATTAGAACATCACTATAATATTTATCCATTTGAATTTTTTAATGAAATGCATTCAGAACTCGTGATCTTTTCACATAACATTCATAAAATTTATATTTAGCACCACATCTCCTCAAAATGAGGTTGTCAATATCTTCAACACACCATGGAAGGTTTCTTGCAATCATGGAAATATCTTGTCGAAAGATAATTGTGTGACCACTATATTTATATTTCCCACCACGATCATGTGTCACTTTCAGTATTTGATTAGCTCGCTCTATTAGCATCTCTTCAACTTCGGTAAGCACTCTTAGAACATAAGGTTTCTCTCCTGGATCCTATTATTCCAATCGGAGAATCAGTGGGAACCTCTCTCATGCTTACACCTTTTACAAATAGGTCCTTCTAACCCTCTCAAAACTTGGATTCTAGCATAAGATTCATGGAAAACATGACACATTTGTACATTTGAGAGGCTATCAATATTTTCTTGAAACATTTTATGAACTGCAATCATATTTCCATCAAAATGATGGAAATAATGTTCATTCACTTCATGAACATTAACTCTAGACATAGGATCATCTCGAGCACCATTTGGAAAAGTAAAATTTTCTTTCAAATGTATATCATCTTCACCAATATAATAGGGTCTACTCAAATTTTCGGCAAAAGGAATGGCTCCATTACTTCCAACATTTCCTATGTATTGATTGCAATGAATGGTTTCCTTCTCATAAAATATATGAACCTTTAATTTCAAAGCAATGAGATAAAATCATAAGTATAAATGTAAAAAATGATAAGAAATCATATACATAAAAACTTTACATTATCTTTCCAATTAGATGGTCCTGGTCAACTTGGAGCAGGGTAATGAGAAGGCTCCTCTTGACTTCCAACATGTTTTGTTTTCACATATTGGGAATCCATTTCTTTACCTCTAATGGAATGGTTTGTGTCCTTCTAACAAGGAGAAAATAAAAGAAGGTTTAAGTAATATACTAAAAGAGTTCACTTGTAGAATGGTGAAAATGAATAATGGAACTGAAATACCTCAATTGTTCCAAGTGAAATAGGTCTAGATGTTTCTATTGGTGGAAGGATATTTGTTATATAATTAGAGAGATGAAAGGAATATCCAATGAAATTTTTTGTAGGTTGGAAATTATGAACCAAATTAGCAAACATATTACTATCACCCACAACTTCAGATGGAAGTATATGTTGAATGTCAACGATAACTCTAGCATGAACATTTTGCACCCTTTCTGGATGTTGCAAGGTTTGATTTACATTTGTAGAAGACTTGGGGTTGTCATTTGTAGGTATGTTTTCTACAGGATGATGTTCCCAAATATGAGAAGTTTCCCCAATTAAAACAATGTTGTTAGGATATTGTAGAACATTAGAAATACTTTGAATTTGAAATAATTGTTGGAAAGAAACATTACGAGGAAATGTTCTTCGCATGATATCATCTAAACTTTCATACTTATGGATATTTGGAAAATCATGAGAAACATTATTTCGATTGGTTCTTGTATGATATAAATCTCTTCTATGTTCATTTATTTTGTCTTTATTTTGTTGATACCATAAATGACGAAGTTCATTTATCCTCTCACATGATGTCATAGAATGAATATGTTTCTTACTTGTACCTTCCATGGACATTTCTACAAGTAGATATGAAAAATTACACTATTATTAACTATCCATAGCAACTTGAATTAAAAAAAGTGGTTAAATCACATAATTTTGAAATATAGACATAAGTCATTATGAATCATTTACATAATTGCAATTAAAATAGACTAGGAAATTACAATATCATGAAAACATTATAACAATCCATATGAAAATGATATGAAAGTGAACAATATCAAAATATTTAATGGAATTTGACAACATTTCATATTATATATTATTAGGCCAGGTAGCCTAAACCAAAAAATATATTCTCAATGGTGGAAGACGATAATATTCAAAACATCTACACCATGTTTGAGAATATTTGACATTAATAAATATGAGGAAAAATACGCTAAGACATAAATTCCATTTCCAATTGTGGAATGTCATCAATAGAATCGACATTTTGGAAGAAGCGGGAAAAAATTTCCACTCTCAATCACATAATGGCGATTCTCTTGCAATGGAAATATCAACCCCTAGTTCTGTGACATGAAAGCATTATTGATATCTACTCAGATACAAAATCTAGTCTTTAAATCATACAAGATGAGTGGAAATTCAATGTTATTTCACATAAGTAATATGCCATGGATTGTTTAGAATGGAATATACCCAGTACATTTTCTATTAATATCTGTAGAAAGTTGTTGCAACAAATTCCATTTTAAACCCCAGTCTTGCTCGAAATACTCATCTGTTTATTGAAGACATGGCTCACCATATCGAAAATCATCAACATATTCAATAGACCAAATGGAAGTGGATCCATAATTAATGAGGCATATAAGTTGGTTATTATATAATGTCAGTGACATACATCGCATGTCTGTGATCAGAACAAAATAAAATCCCCATTGGTTATTTATAACATCCAACCAATACATAGTGTAACCATATCCAGGGTAGTATTCATAATCTTTCTCCAAATACCACTAACAAAATTTACTTATATGGATGATTACATCTTTTGGGGGTGTTGTTCCACCATAAGGAAGGATTTTCTTCCTCCACACCCTGTCAAGGCTACTGCAAATCTAATACAATGACTGCATTCTTTTGTAAATATGTTTCAAAATGAACCCATTCATATGTTTTGGCACTGACATTTTCCAATAATGTAAAGAAACCAAAATATACAACCCATATAGATGCTATATTTTTAAATGTCTTGGTAAATGGATTCATCACAAAGTAATTGTTTACAAAAGAGCATCATGTGTGTAAGGATAAAAAAATCATCGATTTGACTGTACTTTAAATTGTGTATCTAGAATCTATAAATGGCACATGAAAATGGGATATGTGGCCATTTTGATTTAGGTAAGCTCCAAGGAAGTAATTTTCTTCAAAATGGACCATGGAAAGCAGAAAACCAAAATCATTTCTAGAAATTTGACGACATTCAGAAAGGAAAGAAGGAGTTTCTAGAACCCCATTCCAATGTTTACAAATTATTCGAAATCTTGTCACTACAGAGAAAGGGAGCCACACAAGTATCAACTCCAATATTTGAAATGGTATACAACACCAAATGGTTGGATCCATAAAGATATGAATAAGTTTCCTAGCAACGAACTTTAGAAATCTAGAACATAGACAATTAAGTTAATAGAAGAAGTAATAGCACTATGAATATTGGAAATGAATTCCAAGAAAAAAGAAAAAAAAAATAATCATTTACACATTGTACTGAAGATTGCATGAATTATTTAAACATTGCATATGAAAAAAAAATAGATATGAAAACTATATATAAAACTCCACTTAAAAATTCTATATTTAACACTCCATAAAAAAGTGTACTTAAAAATAAAAAATTATAAAACAAATATTTGGAAAAAAGATAATATAAAAAATTATTTTAAAGATAATAATAAAACTCTAGTTAAAAAAACCTGATTACTCATCCATAAATTAATTTAAACATTTAACATTCAACTATGGTTGACCATGGTTGACAATGTTTAACCATGTTTGACAATTGTTGACCATAGATAATCATTGGTAGTCATGACCATGGTTCATGTTGAGTCTTAGTATTGACACCTCTATTTCCCTATATTACCCTCTGTCTGAGTCAATTCTACCTATGCTATGAGTGTATACTTGATTGTTTCCTCCATAAGTCCACTTAGTGACCTTGTTCATTTTCATAAGGGATAAATTATGATTAAGGCATGATGTGTTTAGTTTTCTTGAGTTAATTTGATTTAATGCTTGATTTTCTATGATCCTAATCCTTTGAATCTTAAGAAGCATTGATCTGGTACTGCCTGGGTGACTAATCCGGTACCAAAATTTGTTCTATGCTAATCCAACACTCATGGTGTGACTATGTGTATTCCGGTACTAAACACCTACCTACAGGATTCCGGTACCAACATTCTGGTACTATATTTTCACCTCGATTTACGGGCCGATAATGATTGATATAAAAATTTGGGGACATGTGTTTTGTCCAGAGCCATGTTTTCATTTGGACATGTGGGATAGAACTCACCCAGATCGCACATGTGGACCTCTATCTCAGGGGAATGATTCAGCCTAAAATCATCAAATATTTCTAAACTACCATATTGTGCCTTGATTTTCATGCCAATGGAGGAATATATTACAAAACCATCCAATGGGGCTTTATAACATATATCCAGATACAAAAACCATAAATCGTTTCTACAAATTCACAATGGACAGAGAGATATCGAAGGATCTTGAACCCAAATTTGTAATATCTGGCGAAAAACCCAGATTTTGTGCATAAATAGCTTGAACGAATTCTGACTTGGGGGATTTGTTCTGATCCATTCCCATTGAAATTCCTTGTATAAATATGAAGGAAGGAGTAAAATAAGGGGAGAGAAATTGTTATGTTGCAAATTGGATTTCTAAACAACCTCCTTTTGTAAACATACTTGTAGAAGAATTAATATGAAGCTAAATTCATCAATTGCATGTGTTCTGTAAAGTTCTCTGTTCTGTGAGTTTCTTTGAGCTTCCTTGTTGGCATGGAAAGGGCCCACTGATCCAACCAAGGTAAGATCATTTGTAATTATTCTGTGAATGTAATTCTATTTGTGTGAGTGTTTTATAATAATGTGTTGTTAATGATTTTTAATCCATTTCAAATAGTTCAACATTGAGTTATTTGTTTCTGAATTGGTGTGAACAATTAGATACTAGATTGAATAGGTATTTTCCTTTTCTAATATTGTAGGTTTCCATTTAATTGTTTGAAGTACGGGATTGTTAAACAAATGATATTTTGAGTTTATCTTTGCAATATTTTCAATATGTACAGGAACCAAAATAATTTATATCTCATCTTCATGCTCCATAATAAAGTCTCTCAGTTATGTTGACTATTCCTTATACTAATTTGTTTGGATTGAACAAAGTTGGAGTTGATTGCTATAGGAAACACGCTTCTCAAATTCATCTCTCTAATTCATGAGCCTGGAATGAATAGACTTGTTCCTTAAGATAGAATCCTTTGATTGATTGTTTTGCTTGAGAAGTTTGAAGTTGTGTGAAGCATTTGGATATCCTAAAACAAAGTGTTAATTGTTGATTAGTTTTAGTTGCTACATGGGACAGATTCAAATTCCATCTCTTTTATTTCATGAGCCTGTGAATGGACAGATTCATTACCTGATAAAAAACCTTTAGATCACATGCTTGTTGGATTATGTTTATGAGTTTTTTTTTCTGATCTTTAAGTTACGTGAGGGAGATAGATTAAAAAGTTGTAAAGCAGAGTATTGGTATTGATTGTTTATTATTTATGCTATACTCATCAGACATAGGAACCTATGAGTTATCGGCACATATAGTGCATAAAGTCTATTGATTACAAATCCTAGATTGAAATTTAAATGAGTGTAAGATATATATTGAACATATTTGTACACCAACATTTTGTCGTCGTTGTCGGGGAGTTGTAAACGGTAATAGGTAGTATTTGAATCAGATTGCTTTAATTATTTTGGATTGGTTTTTATGGATGACCTAAGGGTGGAGAGAAGACGGTAAGATGTGTAGGAAGAGCCCATGCATCCACTTTGGTGGGGTTTCTCGAAAGTTAGGTTATCCTCTCTTCTTTTGATGAAAGTGTGTTTTTCCTTATTTTATGCAAAATTTTCTTTTCATGATGGGCTAACTTGTGCAAACCGATAACCTGGTGACAACAAGGTCCCAATAATGCAAGGAGTTCAAGTTTGGTTTTTTTTATTTTTGCAAATAGTTTTAATTTCTTAGTTTTAATATTCAAATCTTTGATGATAAATCATGTTGGGGTGCTCTAAGAACCCCTCGAGTACTAATCTGTGTTGCGAGATAGGGATCATCAACCAGCTAGAGTAATTCAAGGATGATCAAGAGGTTGAAGAATGTTCCTCTAAGAACTTTCTCACATTCTAGTAGCAACTAGAATATCCACCTCTCAGGAAGAGCATATCTTGACACTAACCAAGAATTTAGTTGTCTCTCCACAAGAAGATTTAGAAGTCCCTTCGGATTCCTATTGTCAATTTGTTGAGGAGACTCAAGAATCATGGATAGAATGAAATGGAGAGCAACCATTATAACCTGATATTGAGGAGTTCTTATCATGCCTCTCAACAGATCCTGTATGTACCTTATAGACCAATCATCTTGAAGAAAATTCTCTACGTGGAATGGAAAAGGAGGACATGTTGTGTGACCTTAACAAAGAAGGGAAATGATAATATCTTGATCCTATTGAAATATGGTTCCAATTAGTTGTCAGGTCACACTACTCTGCTAATTTTCATTATTGTTTGATCTCATCATTAAAGTAGTTGGTCCTTCATACTCCAGTATGCATTAAAATTTATCTTTTAAACCCGAGTATGGATATATTTCTAACCCTGTTATGCACATGGCTTCACTGGAAATTTTACTATACTTGAAAAAGGGATTTCTCTTTTCTCAAGTAGGGTAGGACAATGAATAAATAGCTGCATATAGTTAGTGGTTCAGCTTAAAATACAGTGCAACAGTTCTTTTATGTTTTCTGAATAAGACAGTTGGCAAGGAAGCTTCTTGGAAAGAAGGAGGTCACTGTTCCCATGCCCAATCTTTGTTCTTATAGCAGGTTGCTTTCTAATAAACATCTCAAAGGCAACAACATTATTTGTTTTTGGTACCGAGACTGCATACAAGCAATATATCAATAGTGTCCTAGCAGCCTGGATGCATTCTTTAAATCCGGTCATGCACACTCAAATTTTTCGGATGGTCTTCAAAGCTCAAGTTCCTGCAAAAATAACTCAGAAATTAGATATGTAAGTATCAACTCCAAGGGTAACTTGAGGTAATCATTTTTCTAATCCTTCTGATTTATTGAAAATGAAGGAAATTTATCATAAAGATAACATTTCAAGCTTATTGTTCTACCACTTGTCCTTGCCTCTTCTTTTCGTAATCCCACCAATACCCACTTATAACCCCACATGTGTCCCTTTTGTTTTTAAATTTTCTGCCATAAAACCCTTCACCATTCTATCTTTTTCTGAACTAATGGTTGTGAAGTGTTGAAAAAGTGCACCCTTCTCTCTGCTATGAAAACTTATAACTTGTGTGTGAAGGGCTATAGGGGAAAGATCAGCAATAGAGCAGGCATGTTAATCTTATAGGCTCAAAGGAAATGGTTCAGTATGCATATATGGGATCAAGTGTCCTATCCATTTTGTAGATAATAATGAAAATCCTAGAGAAATTGAAATACTTTTGGAACATAATATAGTGCATTTACAGTCTATTGATTTGCAGCAACAATACATACATTTTGGGATCCCACTTGCAACCTCATAAATCCATTTTTTTGTAATCAACCACGAATTGGAAACAGAGTTGCAAAGATTGTTGTTTCTCAAATGTTGGAACTATTTCATAAGTGCCTTTTTGTGTGCCTATGTGATTTTGGATATCATCTTGAGATATGGTAAGAGCACTTGCACAACATCCCATACACTATTTCCAGAACCCTTATCATTGGATGTTGAATTTTGAGAAGAAGGTCTTGATAGAGAGCTACAAAAAGTACAAGATGAGATCCAAGAAGATATGTGAGTGCAGGGGAAGTTATGACCCTTGTTGTTATTGTGGGAGAATTTAAGTTGAAATTTCATTCAATGTTTGATTTTGAATGATTGTTATTATTGTTCACTTATTGCATTTGGTTTGATCAATTGATGAAAGTATGCTGAGGATCAACAACATGTATTTGTAGTGATCTTCTAAATATCATTGATGGATTTACTGCTAAATCTCTTTGAGATCACTGCATGGAAAATAGAAGACTTGAACTCATGATTCGATCCAGGAACACCAGTGCACATGCTAGCCGACGTTGGTAGGAACCATGGGGTAAGGTATTGAAGATGCATTCCATCATTCAATTCAAGTTGTAGAGGCATAGGCAATGGACAAATTACTGGAATTACTCCCTTATGAAGAACTAACACCAAGTGCTTATCAAACATATCCATATCCTCAATTGGAACATTTCCATCTACTTGGACCACACTCTTCCATTTATTTGAGGCTATATTCCCAACACTACATCAATCCAATTGATTAGGGGCATTGGTTAGAATGTAAAAGAAACCATAATGATGTTCCATAAACTATTGCACAACAGACTCCCTTTCTCATGTCCTTTGCAGCCCAACTCTCATATTATCTTAATGCATCAAATAGACCTCTGATGATATCCTTGAATTCCGACACATACCCACATGAACGTAACCAAGTTGTTCTGCAATCTCATTCCAGTCAAGAAAAACTTCCTCCCTGTAAAAACTCCTAAGATAATAATGGAATGAGGAGACTAAACCAGGTTGTCTTTCCACTCTCCTGCATAGAACTGGATATTCCTTTCCTTTAGGAATGAGATGGAAATATAACCAGGTACCCCATTTCTATGGGGGAGTCAAGATATCTAGAGGCATTCTGGACTTCATCTCGACCTACAATTGTTGTTGTAGTCCTATGGTGTCTGCCATGAAATCTTCAGTGTAACTGTAACATCCCACTCTGGTGCACTGACAAAACTTATTCTTTGAGGACGCTTGCTCACAAGTGATCTAGATTTTTATGATGATGAACCACTTAACCTTGATGATGATGTGTCATGATTGATGACAGGATGTTTTACTATTGCTATATACAGGTGCTATTGACTCAGTTTCATTGAGTGTGAAGGGTTTCAGACCTTGAGCATGCAGAGGCATCGGTGGAACTCCCTTGGACTCCGGATTGAGTCAGGGAGTGGGCTATTTGAGTTGTTTTCATTTACAGTGATATTGTGTGGTTTTGATGATATGCTATTGATTTCATGATATGTTGTTGACATGATCTGACA
>ML811366.1:63176-104292 GCA_009831015.1 Picea engelmannii | reverse complement strand
AGAAAGAAAGGAATCAGACTGCCTTGTTCTCTGTAGACTTCAATCTCACAAGTGTGCTAAACAGAAGTAAGGCCCAAGGTTCCTGCTTAGACAGGAAGGAACTAAGTGCTTTGTTCTCTGTTAGATAGAGTTTATTGTTTTCTTCATTATTGCTTTCATGAAAGAGTGTTAGTACTGAGTCTCTGTTTGAGAGTAAGGGTCCTGTTCTCGGATTACAAGATAGTTGTTCTCACCCATTGCAATGTTATTTTAAAATGTAATCCAGGATTCTTAATTTGAGCTATAAAGAATTGCAATAGGGAGATCTCTTTCCTGTGATACAATTCAGAACTTCAGTTCATTTCAACAAGTTAGATAGAATGATTTCTTTACTACAATACTAAGTGCTTTTGGAATTGAGCATATATAGTGCGCAGCTATCTTTGAAACAAAAGACTTCCCTGGGTTGATAATTTATGTTTCACTTCGTTGTTTGAAATTAATTAAGCAATTATAGTGACCAACAACATGCAATGTTTTATTTAAACTTGTTGATTTGTCCTATACACATCCTTTCATTCAATGATAGTCATGTTTAACTTACATTCTGTAAATTAATAATTACCCTACAATTTTATGAGGTAAAAAATAATTACCATGTAAGAACCCTCTGTTACACCTAAGAAAAAGAGAATCACAAAAGGTAAATTTTTTATTTATTAATATTATGAAGCAATCACATGCCTGTTGTGGGGAAAATCTCCCTATAGACTAGCAAATAGAGTTCAAACTTTGCATGTAGATATGACCGAAGAGAAACTACTTTCTACCTTCATCCCTAGATTTAAATCCCCTTTACTTAGTAAATGCATGGAAAGATAAACCTACCTCGTTCCCGACGTTTGATGTCGATCCTCCGTTGTGCTTGATTACTTGTTCACAATCCTCCTTCCAAAGCTGACCCACATACAAGACAAGCAACAACTATGCATGCATCCTACTTATATACTAACGGGTTATAAATCCAAACATATATTGATCAAACTATAAACAGTTCATGAATTGGGACGGGAAAATCATTTTCTTTATTACTTTGAATGAGTCAAATTACAAAATTTGAGACCGGCCACCACTCCTCAAACCTGATTCTGGGCTCCTCTTCTTCTGTCCTCCAACTAATTTCCTTTAAATGTCCTTTAGAACAAGGAAAGGATAAAGGGTTGGGACAATGGGAATACGTAAATGGGACGATTTTCTTTGCTATATTTTTCCTCCTTTCAAATGGGACCCCTACCCATTCTTTTATAGGCTAGAAGGAGCTAGGTATTTGGATGAACCCTCGACCATGCATGGCCACGAGTTTCAGTTAACTCACCCATAGATTTTGTGTTTGGTCCACAAATTTCCTTTTTTCATGCTTTTGTCGGTCCACGTGGGTTGTTTTGGGTCTGCCAGCATGTACACACGTGCAGTAATGCATTAGGGTGTGTGGGCCTTTATAAAAGAGGATTTTCAAAGAGTTTTTCAACAATGATTTGGCAAAGAAGGGATATGAGTTGGCCTGATGCTAGGTAAGCATGTGTGGTGCAATTTAGGGTTATAATAGATGCCCCCTAATGTGTGAGGTCATAAGAGCATCTGATTGCCGAAATACATTACCAATCTTTACTGATGTGCCAAACGATTGATCCCAAGGATCAGGAACCAGGAGGTGTCGTCTGCAAAATAAAAAATGTCTCACCGAGGTGAGCATACCCATGCTCGGGATAAAATAGAATCATGGCTACCAATCAAATACACTGTAGATCCATTTCAAATAACTATAAATAGTAGCCGCGAACAATACACAATGCAACTACATCTCAAAATCAGAAAGATATACATATAGAGTATCCATCTTGTAGAAGTTGATTCAGCCTGATGGCTAGGGATGAGATCTTCAGAGCTCAAGCAACAACTTCAAAATCTTCTCAACTCAGGTAGGAGTGTAATATGATTGTACGACTGTACTACCCAGAGGTCTTCAATGGATCGTTGGTCATGGACTTGATAATCTTGATGATCAGACTGAAGGCTTTAGTGATTTCGAACAAGGAGTTGATTGGATGTCCAGGATGACCAAGTATGAGGAAAAGAGACATATTGCAGAGGGGCTGACTTAGGCTTGGTGACAAACTTCCCTTGGATAATAGCATGACAAATGATGAGACTCAGACAACATGTATGTTAATCATAAGTCTACGAAGCAGGAGGCGACACAAACTCTCCATATGTTTGGAAGGATAACCAAAAGGTGGAGGACACAACTCTATATAGTGAGAAAACGCTTCCTAAGGTCGTACTACATCCCATAGTCTAATGAACAAATGAACATATATGCTTTATCCAAGGGTGATTCGTTATGCTGCCAATAAAGAAAATACTTTTCCCTTCCACTTTTTTGGGTATATTTGATTTTTTTGTTCTTTTCAATAATCGTGGAAAAAGAATAAAGGAATATTACATTAAAAAGGAGGAATGAGTGTCGCAAACATACAACCTCAAGGCACAAGGACAAGACTGATGTTCTAGTAAAATGATACTCGGGAAAAATCCTTCGGGGGCCAAAGGTGTTAAGACGCATAAGCAAGTTGTTACAAGGCTTGCGTATATGGTATGAAAACGCGGTTAACAAAACACACAATGGTAACGTCCTTCGATGTAAGTTTAATGAGCCTAGAGAAGGTAAGCTTGGTGGTTTTTCATGCTTAGAGAGTCTGAAAAAACATAAAAGGAGACTCCATTGGGGTACCTTTTTTGAAGGTAGTCTGGTCAGTTTGAAATAGGGGTAAAATAGCACCGACAAGACATCTATTCAAAACCATTTTAACAAGTGTGATAAAGACAAGATCACTCAGCCATTTTTTCATTTTTAAGGAGTATGAAAAAACTTAACTATGGTCTCCGTCAGGAATGTTCTTATGGACCAATTTTAACGAGTGTGAAATAATAAGGTCACTTGACGATCTTTTCAATTTTAGGGAGTCTGAAAAGAGCTTAACTATGGACTCCGTGGGGGTTCCTTCTTCATAAGTTTAGTCCCTCAGGCCCGAAAAAGGGATAAAATTATACCTGAGAGTACTCTTCTATAGAGATGAAGTTCCATAGAGTATACCTTTGTTTGTACAGTTGACCATCCAGACAGAAAAAGGGGTAAACTACCGCCGGACAGATGTGACTTCAAATTTCAATTTAACGAGCGTGAAAGGCCACAAGATCACTCAAAAATATTTTCATGTTTAGAGAGTCTGAAAAGGGCTTAAAACAAGACCCATTATCTTTTGGGAGTCCTGAGGGTGAGATCAAGAGTGAAGAAGAATCATGTAAATGAGGCTCAAACTCATATTCAGGAAATACTATAAGGACTCCCGAGCCTACAATGTTTTAGAGACGGCATGGACACCATAATTCAACCAGGACCTACCTAGGGCATCCATGTTTTGGTATGCTCTACCACCAAGTTGCAACACTTCTAAAGCAGATATGATGGTTCTGTGTCACAACCTAATGGGATCGATCCTATGGCAGAGGAAAAAGACAACGAGACACAAAATTCAGGGTAGTAACCTAACCTATATGCTCAAGTTGATTCTTGGAAAAAATTTCATGGACCATCAAAATTTCCTCAAAACTCAAAAAAATGTCCCAATACCCGATCAAATACCTCCCATATAACTCCTGCATCACTCTAAATGGTTTTTGGTATAAATAAAATGATAAGGGACGCCAAAAAAGTGACAAAAAGAGGCCAAAAAATATATAAATAGAAGTTGGCAGCTCATTATCACCATTGCTGATTTGGAAATTGACTCTGAAGCCAAAATACACCCTTTGATAAAAACAGTGATTCTAGGAGCTACAGTGGACGAAACAAACTTTCGTCTGGACCAAGTAAGTACAAACTCCCCCATCTAGCTATTCAATTCTTCATTTTGGTTTTTTATTTCATTTTTTGGGTGGGAATCGACCTTTAAAAGGTCGGCCCTAGGTCCACGCGGGCTATCTTTGGATAGGCCGCATGTACACTCAGGAAGAGTAAAACATGTCCGCGTGTACACGTGACTGTCACCTAGACAACACTCGTGGACCCCCCTTTATAGACAAAAGAACTAAAGAGAACTCACTCACCCTCTTGAACTTGGTTGTTTTGGTAGGATGTATATCCACTAGAGGGAAATGGAGCATGAAGAAGTTAGTGAGTTGGTTGTGGGAGATCTGAATGCCATGGCCGCGTTGATGCAATGCGGTTTGCTAAATTTCTTCTTGTCTCTGTTTATGCGAGTGCAACCGAGGCTACTAAATGCCTTAGTTGACTATTGGCACCCTGATGTAGAGGCCTTCATGCTATATGGGCAATCACTAGTTCCCACAACCGAGGATATCTACTTTTTCACTGGCCTCTCAAGGAGAGGGGAACCAGTCAATTTCAGGACATTTCCATCGGGGCCACATAACATAGCGGAATTGATAGCCCTGCACTGTGAGGATGGGAAAAACTGTTTGAGCTCCTAGGTGCCCATAAGTAAGATTATTAACCTATTGCTGCAAGCAATATTATTGCTCATTGGGTGGATTACTGGTTCAGTGGCCTTGCATCAGGCATCCTGTGCACAGATGAACTGTGCTATCCAATGCTTGAATGCATAATTTTTTTACTGGAGTACCACACTACTGGATTGTATGAAGAGGCAATTGACAAATTGTTGTCAGCGGACACAGAGGAAGTTCGAGTTTGGGACTATTTTGTGTTCCTTATTTTTTGAGAGAGTTCTGAGCTTTAGTCCTTGAGAAGTGGTACGAGGACGTCAGGCCTCCTTTCATGCAGTATGTATATGGCTAGTATTACTGCCACAACAGGGTGGTGGAAGGACCAATGAGTCCTTCGATGACGACTTTTTTTCATGGTTGTCATGGCAGATCCCTGTGATCGAGGATTACCCATATGTAGGGATAGACTTTTGTAGAGATCCTGAGATACCCGTTCCTCCTGGTGAGGAGCGAGGGGAGATGGGTAAATCTCCACCTTTGCATTTTTTTTGTTGTATATGTAATTTTTATGTCGTTTTTGTTATATATATCATTTTTTATATGCCAGAGTATTTGACGGATATATGTTTGTTGCATGCAGATGTCGGACCAGTGTGACCTGTCGATTATGAATGGAACATGCGTCATCCTCGGCGAGAAGCCATAGCAGCTGCTGCCAGGGGACCAGTAGTAGCAGGAAACCTCCCAGCTGGGGAGGTTGAGAGGGTAATTAGACGAGCTGAGTGGAATTTTACTGCACTCACTCGCATAGTCCCGATGGCAGAGATTGAGGACCTACCGCCATCCATGCAGCCTCATGTAGTGGGGGCACCTTGGACGTGGGTCTGATTGTTTAGGCGTTTAGCCCATGCTGTGGACCAGTATAATAGGGCCCATAGGCCTTGAACCTATTTAGACATTTTACGTGCCACGAGCACTACTTATATATATTTTTTGAGGGCATAATCCCTATGACTCATTATTGGTCCTATTTTTGAGGTGCTTGCGTACATCTATGTACTCTGGTTACCTTATGATATTATATATGGTTTTTTGATCTTTTGTGTCTTATGGATCACGTGTGCAAAAATTTATTTACATGCTTATGTCAATGTTCTTTCATATGTGTGCAAGATGCCAATCTAAAATTTGAATAGCTAGAGTATCTATAATTTGGTTTAATCTCCTATGTACATGAAAATATGTAATATAATCAAAGTTTTGTTCTAATAGATGTACACTGAGGAATCATCGATGTAAGGTTGGATCATGAACCTGGTATACTCTGTTTAACTGACACAGAACCATTTGAGCGTCGAGATAGACCCAGAGATGAGAGATACCCAATGACAAGGTGTCACGAAGAAACTCAATAATTGCACTATACTCGGTGACATTATTTGTGGTGTCACCTAATCATATACCTCCGGAAGATAACAACTGGCCCTGAGGTGTAAAGGTTACAAAGTTGTGAAGGAAAGACTCCACATGTGCCGATTAGCACCGTCTGCATACCCAACGAACACCTCGGAATCACTTGACATTTTCCATATGGATGAAAGATAACATCAATGACATGTCCATAACATTTAAAAGAAACTAAAAAGTAATAGTACAAAGACTATACATATGTTACAAAAAGTTACCCACAGTGACCTGCCTATGAGTAATACTTCTTGAGGTAGAGCCCATTTCTAGGCTCCGCCAAAGCATTCCCTTCAAAATCAACCAGATGATGAGCGACCTTTTTTAATACCTCTTTCATGATGAAAGGTCCAAACCACATGGGTTTGAATTTTCCTGCCCCCAAGGGGTCCTTCTCTTGGTCATAGATCGGGACAAGGTCACTTTCAGAGAAAATCCAAGGACAAACGAACCTATCATACTAACACTTGACCTTATGTTTGTGAGCCTCATTGGCTAGGGCTCCATCATGATGCTTCTCATTGAGTCACTCAGGGTATACTAACCATTCTTCAAGTGGAGAAGTGTCTGGCAATAATTTTATTGCCAATTTTAGAGATGGGATCTGACATTCGATGGGAAAGACTGCCTCCAGCCCATAAACGAGTTGAAAAGGTGAGAAACTGGTTGCAGTCTTAACAAATGTTCGGTAAGCCCATAATGTCAAGTATAACATCAAATGCCAATTTGACTTGGTTGAGTTGATAGTTCATTGTAGAATAGTCTTAAGAGTTTTGTTTACAACTTCCACCTACCCATTGGCTTGGGGGTAGTAGGGTGATGAATGCTCTTTCCGTAACCTAAGCTTTGATGTTAATTCGGTCATCATTTGGTTCTTAAAGTGACTGCCATGGTCAGTAACAATATCTCTCAGGACACCGAACCTTGCTATGATCTGGTTGAATAAAAAGACAGTTGCAGTCTCTCCATCATCTTTAAACGTTGGCATAACTTCGACCCACTTAGTGAAGTAGTATACAACTATGATGATATAGCGGAGTCCCCTTACTAAAGGGGGGTTGCAAGAAGTGTAATCAATCCCCCACTTTTTGAAGGGATCAACTGTGATGACAGGAAACATGGGAGCGGGATGTGCCCTCATCTTCCGAGAGAAGATTTGGCATGGATGGCACTTCTTGACCGATTCTATACAATCTTTGATAAGTGTCGGCCAGAAGTAACCTGATCGTAGAATATTTTGGGTTGTTTCCAACCCAAAAAAATGACTACCACAAGATCCAGTATGGAAATCATTAAGAATGATAATTGCCTCCTCATGAGTGAGACATCGATGTAAGATGTAGTCTACACCTCTCCGATACAACGTATCATCGAGTATGAGATAATTCTTAACCTGATGGCATATACGTTGATGATCATCATGAGAAGCAGAATTAGGGCACTTCAATGTCTAGAGATAGATAAATATATCTTTGTACCAGGGATCTGAAGATGTGATCAAAAACATATCTCCCCAGATAGGCGATTCTTCAGGCACAACGTCACCTGACTCAACCAGAAGTTATGAAATAAGCTCTGTGAAGACCAATGACTTTTTGGACTTTGTTGAAATGAAGTCTAAGTCAAACTCCTGGAGGATGACTATCCATCTATTTATTTTTCCGCCTATAACCCATCGTGTCAACATGTACTAGAATGGATTCACGATAGCAATGACGGTGGTCTTGCGAAACAAAACATAATGACAGAACCGTTGAATAGCATGAACTGTTTCCAACACAATTTTTTTGATATGAGAATAATTGAGTTTCGATCCTATGTATTCCAAGAAAAAATCATGTTCCTGAACTAAAACCATGCTAATGGTTGACTCTGCTGCAGCCAGATATAATAAGAAATCTTTGTTATAGTTAGGTGGTTGTAGTAGAGGGGCAGTTGTGAGGGCATATTTTAATGCATCGAAAGAGTGTTGAGATTCATCATCCCAGTAAAAAGGAATGTCTTTCTTTAGTAAGTGCATAAAGCCCTTGGTGATTTCGGCATAGTTGGCAATGAAGCGTCGTAAAAAGTTCACCTTTCCTTGTAGACTCTGAAGTTGAAGGATTGTGTGTGGGGGGGGGAACTGGATTATTGACTCCACCTTAAGCATATCAACCATGATCCCTATTGTTGATACGATGAAACATAACAAACATCCTGAGGTTATGCAAAAGCTGCACTTGTTTGGATTCAAGAGAATCCTAAAGTAGCGACAACGTTCGAAGATAAGTCTAAGGTGTGTGGGATGATCTGATCTCTTGTGAGATCGTGATGCTAAATCATCTAGATAGGCCTCAAATATATGCTTGAGATCATGAAAAGAAAAATACATGGCCCACTGGAATGTGGCTCCAACATTTTTAAGACCAAAAGGCATATTACGATATGCGAATGTACCCCAAGGACAAATGAATGTCATTTTGTGTTGGTCTTCGGGTTTTATTTAGATTTGATTATATCCCGAAAAACCATCCATGAAAGAAAAGTCTTCGCAACCAACACATTCATCAATGATCTGGTTGATGAATGGTGTTGGAAAATTATCTTTGGACATGCCTTGTTCAAATCACGGAAATCAGTACATACATGAAATCGAAAATGGTGCCTTGTTTTTTATTGACCGACACAGGATTTGACACCCATTGGATCAAATGGATAGGATAGATAAAACCTGCCTTTAGCAATTTCTCGACCTCAATCTTGATGGCTGCTGCTTTATTAGGATTAACTGGATGAAGCTTCTGTCGAACAGGCTTGGCATCAGGATACATTGTGATTTCATGTTCAACTATTTTTGGATCGATACCTGGAATTTCCTCATAAGAACAAGCAAAAACATCGTGGAATTATTTGAAAAGATCCATGTAGATTTGAATCTCTTCAGGGGAGCAATCTACTCCAACAAAGATGTTCTCCACAATGCTAGGGTTTTGGGAGATGTTGATTGGTATAGTTTCAGCGATAGTTTCCATATTTCCCTCATCATAAATTTCATGTGTAGCTAAGAGATTAATATGACATGACTGATCTCCCATCATGGTCACAATAAATTCTCCTGCTTCGATTCGGCTTAAATCTAGGAGAAAATATGATCTATGATGAAGATATTCCCAAGGTTTTTCCAGACTAGTCATTTCTTTGATTATTGCTTCATCAAAAGGTAAGACTAAGTCTAACGAATCGATGTTAGCGAGAGAACCCTCAGCCCAAATAGGCTCTAGAAGTGGATCTAAATCTTGTGCAGGAGTCGGATCGGTGTTAGATGAAGCTTGCTAGAATAAAGAGTATGCTACTTTAGCTGCAGACAAGGGCATGGCCATGCCCGCGTGCCCTGTCTTATCCATCAAGGTCGATGGGGAAGGAAGTTGTTGTAGGAAAATATCCCTGTGGATAGGTAGATCGCCTCTAAGAGCTTGACCCTAACTCTAGATAGAAAATTCTTAACATGGACACTGACTTCCTTTCGAATCTATCTAAACTAACACATGAGAAGGAAGGATGACAGAAGTACCTTCTTATCAACATTTGTCCCTGCACGCTCCGAGTTGCACTCCAATCCTTTGCTCCTCGCTGAGTTCTGTGGACAAAACAAGATACGACCACTTCCTACTCTATTGATATTAGCTTGAAAACATATCTATCAACTAATGATAAGTTCATGTGACATTAGACACGAACTAGAAAGAAACAGTCCAAGCGTGTCATATTGATGAGAATAACGACAATAGTACTTACAATCGTAGATGCGAATGTGACAGCTTCGTCAAATCCCCTTCGTCTAACCCTTGCCTGAAAGCTCTACAACCTGGATAACAGTAGCTTCACTGATCACTCTCCTTTGGTTGACTATGAGTTTCCTCCAAGATCATAAGTTTCATATCTTCAGTTCTTCCCCCTTTCCACCATCATAGAGCTTGTTTATATAGGTTAAGAGGAGCTTAACCTCTTGAGTTATCTTTAGAACAAGTTGGGAACCTTCTCCTTAGATCAGGGATCTCTTGATGAAACCAACAATTCGAGCACAAATGACTCCTAATCTCGAAAGATTCTCCCCTTATTCTCCTCAACGGACCAACTACTGCCTCAGATTAGGCAACGCTCGCTTAGAAGGGGCATCAAAGCATGGTAGCGCTCCCTAGTAAGATTTAGTGGAGTCCCAACGCTTTCAAGATGAGCAACGCTCCTTCAGAGGGGGTTAGGGAGCATTATAACGCTCCCTGAAGCCTTGTAAGGGAGAGGCAACACTTCTAGGGATGAAATAGGGGAGGGCTCCTCCTTAAAACCTTTGTTTCAGGACTTTGTTCAGGTGTCAAGAGTTATTTGACTTCAATAAACCAGTTATCCTCCTTCAAATCAAGCATATGAGATGTTATAAGTGTCTCCTTAGTGTCATTTGTTAGGGCAGTATGTCTGAACATCATTTGTGACACTTGTGACCAACTTGCGACACTTGCGAAAGTTGTAAGGAAGGTGCGACACTTACGACAATTGAGAGGGATATGAAACACTTATCCAGCTGAGTAATTTTGACGTGTAACAGAATGCCCCCCAAAGTATGAAGTTAGAATATGCCAACTGATAACTGAAATACTTTGCAGATGTCCAAGCAAGGGTATAGACTCGGAGAACCTGACAGAAGCTGCACACAAACATCCAACAAACATCATGACATATTTCAAAACCCAAGGCAGGCATACCTATGCTTGGATGATCAGGACTTAGCAGGATATGGCCACCATAAAATACACTACGGATCCATAATTGTATTGATAAAAAGGTATAGCCACCGAAGATACAATGTGGTTCTATACTCTGATGACTCGGATTGATCGTAGCCACGAAGAATACACAGTGGATCTACGAGATGACAAGACATAGCCACGACCAATACAAAGTGGATCTATGTAACAGTGTATGTTTTCTTTGTCCAATGGAAATTCCTTCGCAGCCCAGACAAAGCGTATATCAAAGTGATTGCTCAACCCGGGGTCTTCTTACCAATCCCAATATGGTACGAATCTGACCATGTGAATGGATGTCCTGACGTCGAACATGGAAGAAACCACTTAATTACCGGTCAATGGTGTGAACCGTTAACAAGTGCAAGGGAGATCACCATTAATGTCAATGATTCCCAAGGTACCCTAGTACATTCCAGCGAATGTGAATAGATGATCTGAGGTCGAACATCTGTGGAATCATTCGATCAGAGGTCAATGATGTAAACCCACTGTCGAATGTGAGGAGGCCTGCCATTGAGGCATGCAGGTCCCAAAGTACTAACTGGTTTCTAAGTCTAATTCCCGGATAATGTGTTGCAGTCGACAGGAATAGACTCGTCGAGGGAGGGCCTTGATGTATCCCCCATCAATGACACGAAACAAACATGGAGATGTAATTGGTAGATCAAATGGACATGGACTCACACAGGTTTTGAGGCAAGATATTTGGGATGGCTGACTCTCGAGGCAGATACTTCCCTTGAACACTGAGGCACAATAGCAGAACATGACATGGACCAAAACTATGCAATGGATATTGTGACTTGCGTCGGGTGACCCAAAGGAGTGAAAGGAACTCGAAGGATTGGCTCAGTGCAGAGGTTCAGTGGATTATGATATGTGCAGATGACAAAGTGTCGTGTTCAAGGGCGACTCTAAGAAGTGTTGAATGATGTTCTCAAGAGACTGCTTGGCTTGCTCCTTTCAAATTTTTCCCCCATCCAGAGAGATGAGTACCTCTTTTTGATTTAATGAGCTCGAGGAGGATAACACATGCTTGATATAACTCACCTTCGGTAAGTTCCTCTTCCTTTGTTTAACGAACCAGAAGAAGTAAGGGTTCAGTCCCACATGGGTCTGTCGATGTGTGCTTTAACGAGTCCAAAGACAGAAAACTCGAAGGTTTTTCAGGATTATAGAGTTTGGAAAAACACTTAAAAGAGAACTCTCTCAGTTCCTTTTTCGTACAGTAGTCCAATGAGACCGAAAAAGGGTTAAACTATCTCTCGAAAGATGCCCTTTCTGACCTTTTAACGAGTGTGAAAGGAAGCAAGGTCGCTCGACAATATTTTCATATTTAGAGAGTCTGAAAAGGGTTTAAAGTAGACTCCAGGGGGGTTTCTTTTTCGTGTGTTCGTATCCGTACGGGTCCGAAATAGAGATAAAATTTTACCCGGTTACGTTCTCATATTGTCGAGCTCGAGAGCGAGCTAAGATTATGCTCATAAGTGCGACAAGGTGAATAATTCATCAGAACTGCTAAGAAACCTGCGATGCCAGAAACTACAAACCATAGTTTAGTGAAGCCATCACATCATTAGAGAAACCCAAAAATGACCATACCTTATAAAAAATGAATATTTATAAATAACAACTGATTTGAAAATTCATTTACCATTTCATTTGCAAGGATTTTTAGAGTAGTGGAGAATCTCATTTTGAAGCAAATCTTGTTTTTCTCACTGCCAGAGCTACGATCGATCATTTTACTCACCGTTCGAACCAGGTAGGTGTCCATCCCTTGATTTTAAATTACATGGTTTCAAATTTATTTTCATGGCATTATTTATTTTAAAACACAAAGCCCTAAGTCGCCCCTCTTTGAACCAAATCGGCCTCTTTCAAAAATTAACAAAATGGGGGGTTCTTTTACAAAAATTGCATTAGAGAAGGGTTGTTAGGATGTCCACACCCTTGAAATCGATTAGAATGGTCATTTTTAGTAAAAGAACTCATAAAAATTCTCCCCAAATGCCCACGCAGCCCCCAAAGTCGTTTTTCATTTTTAAAACATTTTTATCATTATTTGACAAATGTTAAAGGGAGTGGTGGTTAAAAAGAGTGAGTGGTTGATTTTAGATGACATGGGCATTTTGTTTCATGTTCTAAAATGCTTTTTGAAAATCGTCGAAATTACCAAAACGTGAGGAATAACGAAATTCTTGATTTTTTGTCTTGTAGGTAACTTCGAAAATCATGATTGAATGGAAAGAGAGGGAACATGAGATGGATGATTTAGCCGCTATAAGGAGTCCTCGTACGTGGGACGCTTTGTGAGCTTGTGGCTTTCTCAAGTTCTTCAAATTACAAAAAATGAAGAGAGAGGTGTTATTGCTTGAGCATGTGATTGGCCTTTGGGATGTTGCGGAACATGGATTTTGTATCAGCACACAACTCCTAACCATTGAGTTAGAAAATGTGTACTTTTTGACTGGCCTCTCGAAAAGAGGGGTCCCCATATATTTCACTGGGCAGAGGGCGTTACCTGAGCAGGTGGACGTGTATCTGGCACGCCACTGCGTTCCGGGAGCAAGGTTGGTAGGGGGCAGAATCCCTATCAAGGATATTCGAGATCTGCATCTCCGGTCTATATTATTTGCTATTACGAGCGTGATAGGTAGCACTAGTTCTCATCTGGCATCGAGATCGCAGGTGGCCTATGGTGTTCAATGTTTGGAACCAACACTGTTCAATTGGAGTGCAGCGTTCCTTCGGAATGTGAAGGAACAAATCTCACGATCCAGGACTGGTCAGAAGCAGTTCGGCTATGGCTCATTTTTGGTCTCGTTTTTCCTAGAGTGCATCCCTCAAATGTAGCCTCAGATAGCACTGGCAGTATGACCAGTGGACAAACCTAGGATGGAGAGGTGGACTAGTCTTTCTCTAAGGCTAGTTTCGGAGTCAGAGTTCCACTTCACTGGTGATTTCTTTGCCTGGCTAAGATGGTAGTACCTCTGGATAGAGGACTTCCCTTATGCTGATGTAGAATTCCATGGGAGTATGGACTTGATTTTTCCCGCGGCAGAAGACTGGGATGAGTCAGGTAAGATATTAAGCCATACCTTGTCTAGTTTTTGTTTTTTTTAAGTTTTTTGATGTATATGTATTTTTTTGGGTATGTAAAAGAGTTTTTAACAAATGTTTTGTTTTCAACATGAAGACAAGGGAGCAGTGTGCCCAACTGATATACCAGTACCGGGGCGTCGTGGAGGCACCCCAGTTGCAGCAGATCTAGCAGTACCAATAGTAGGTCTCCGGGAGGTTGAGAGGAACCTCCAAGGCCTTACGATGGGTATTCCTCCTCTACAGAGGGGGGAAGTTCCTTTACATATGCAGCGGCACACTGTAGAAGTACCAGAGAATATCAATTATTTGTTGACGCATGTAGTGTGTGTTGTAGTGTGTTACTCACAACACAACGCAGTGCGGGGAGATTAGAGTCTCCCCGTGATCATGTTTTTGTATGCCTTGTCAGGCGACGTTGTATGGGTGAACAGGCCCAATATTTTTCTCTTCTACACACTTTTTGATGTAATACAAACATTTTAGTCATGCCATATATATATATATATATATATATATATATATACAGTTTTGAGTCTTTATGATGCCAATGATTTGTACATGATGATGTCTGTGATGTGTTTTAATTTACATGTAATGTACAGTTTTTGCTTTCCTTGAATATTATATGTGGGCAAGATACCGATCCATGATATAGTTAGCTAATGAATCTGAAACACTATTGAGTTCTCTCGGAATGTGCCTATATTCGATGTAATCGAACATTCATTCGATACGACAAACTTGCAAGTGTAGGCGTAGCAGGATAGGACTACGGATAGCGTAGATGCGGTTGAGTTGGAAAATCACCAGTTGGGAGTCTAAGTAAATAATGATGCGAGAGATACCTAGAGAAGAAGCTTGGGTCAGCAGTCCAATGACAACAAGATATTTTTCCATATTGTTGGTTGTTGGTCCTAAACAAATGCCTCATGAACTCACCACCTGGTCAAATTGGTAAATAACCCAATCTGCTGAAGCAATGTTCCAGGTATGTCGTCTAGCGCCATCCGCGAACCCAAAAAAGATAGGAAAGGAATATGTCATTTGCGCATGAAAACACATGCACAGTCATGAGTGGCAACAGTAAAGACTCGAGCATGCGAAAGAAAAAGACACACCAAAACTAAATACAATAATGTACAAAGTACAAATGCTAGGTGATCTAGGCATAGTACTTCTTAAGGTAAATCCCGTTTCGGGGCTCTCCTAGGGAAATTCCATCATGATCAACTAATTCGTAGGAACCTTTATGTAGGACATGATTCATGATGTAGGGACCGTGCCACATGGGTTCTAACTTTCCTGTCCCCAAATTATCGTGATCTTGGTCATAAACAAGGACTAAGTCTCCTTCCGTGAAAGTCCGAGGGTGGACGGATTTGTCATATTGACTTTTAATTCATTTTTTATGTGCCTCATTGGTGAGAGCAACATCGCGACACATTTCGTCCAATTTGGATAGATACAAAAATCATTCTTCTTCAGCGGAAGTATGGGGCAGGAGTTCTACTTTCAGTTTGAGTGATGGAATCTCACACTCAATTGGTAGGATGACTTCAATGCCATAGACCAACTGGAAAGGAGTGAATCCAATTGAAGTTTTCACAGAGGTACGATAGGCCCAAAGAGCGGAGAACATTTGTAGATGCCACGATGTTTTGTTTTCCCCTACCATGCGTTGGATCATGGTTTTTAGGACTTTGTTGATAACTTCAACTTGTCCATTTGCTTGAGGGTAGTAAGGGGATGAGTTTTCATGGCGAAAACCCAATTTGACATGTAACTCGCTCATCATCTGGTTTTTGAAGTGTGCACCATGGTCAGTGAAAATGGCATGTGGTACACCAAAATGAGTTATGATGTGGTTGAAGAGGAATAGAGCTACCGTACAGCCATCATTCAGGAAGGTAGGCATAGCTTCAGCCCATTTGGTGAAGTAGTCGACGGTGACGATAATGTAACCGTGCCCCCCGACTGAGGTAGGCTTACACTGCATGAAATCAATGCCCCATTTGGCAAAGGGGTCGATGGTGATAATAGGGTGCAGCGCCATAGGGTGGGTACGTGCCTTGTTGTTAAAGATTTGGTAGGGTGGGCATTTCTTGACAGCCTCGATACAATCTTTGAAAATCGAGGGCCAAAAGTAGCCGGGACGTAGGATTTTTTGGGTTGTCGCCATTCCGGAAAGGTGACCGCCATAGGTCCCAAGGTGACAATTGTTCAAAACGTGTTCATCCTCCTCGTGAATCAGACATCGCCGAAGGATGGTGTCGATACCACGACGATACAAAGTGTCACCGAGGATGATATAACGGTGAGAGTGGTGACGAATGCGTCGACGCTCTTTGCGAGAGATGTTGGGTTGAAAACGTTGTGTTTGAAGGTAGAGGAGAATGTCTCCGTACCAAGGATCAGAGGTGTTGATGAGGAAGAGAGATTCATCGGGGAGAGAATCTCTAGGTTCGATGTTTTCATCGGCATGAGGGAGAGCACAGATGAGCTCGGAAAACACCAGGGATTTTTTGGATTTTGCCTTTGTAAACTCAAGATCGAATTCTTGAAGAATAACGATCCATTTCGAGTATTTTCCCCCAAGTACTTGACTTGTCAGGACGTGGTACATGGGGTTGGAGTCTTCGATTACTGTGGTGGTGTGTAATAAGATGTAGTGGCAGAACCTTTGGACAGCGATGATGGCTGCCAGAGCCAGTTTATCAACATGCGAATATCTGAGTTTGGGTCCAGATAAACTCTTGCTCAGATAATAAATCACATGTTCTTCATCATTGGAGTCTTCTTGGACTAACACCATTGCGATGGTGGAAGTGGAAGCAACCAAGTAAAGGATATAATCATTTGTATATTCAGGGGGATGTAACAAAGGTGCGTGGGTCAAAGCATGCTTGAGAGCGTCGAACGACCGTTGAGCTACGTCAACCCAGATGAACGGAACGTTCTTTTTCAGTAACCGCATAAATCCTTTAGTGATCTCGTCATAATTGCAGATGAAACGACGAAGAAAGTTTTCTTTGCCTTGCAAACTTTGCAGTTGGGTTAAACTGGTGGGTGGAGGTAAGGCTAAGATGGCCTTGATCTTTAAGGGATCCACCCTAATCCCATGTTTGGAGACAATGAAACCGAGGAGTCGACCGGATTCGACAGCGAAAATGCATTTGTGTGGGTTCAGACGAATACGGTAGAACCTACATCGCAGAAAAATCACGTGTAAATGATCAATGTGATCGGATCGATTTAACAAATGTGCGAGTAAATCGTCGAGATACGGTTCTGCTATATGTTTGATGTCATGAAAAGTGTACAACATGGCTCACTGGAAAGTGGCTCCATCATTTTTAAGTCCAAAAGGTAGCTTTCGGTAGGTAAAAGTTCCCCAAGGGCAGATGAAGGTTGTCTTGTGTTTATTTGTAGGAAAGATTTCAATCTGGTTATATCCAGAAAAACCATCCATGAAAGAAAATATTACGTTGCCTGCACAATTATCGATGATTTGGTCGATGAAGGGCGTAGGGTAGTTGTCCTTAGGACAAGCTTTGTTGAGATCTCTATAGTCAACACAAACACGGATGGTCCCTTGTTTCTTAGCAACCGAGACGAGGTTGGAGACCCATTCGGTTAAAGGGATGGGATAGATAAAGCCAGATTTTAGAAGTTTTTCAACTTCTGCCTTTATAGCTGCGACTTTCTTGGGGTGAACCGGGCAAAGCTTTTGCCGAACTGGTTTCGCGTCAGGGTAGGTTTTGATTTCGTGTACGACGATCAAAGGATCGATCCCTGGATGTTCCTCATAACTCCATGAAAAGACATCGCAAAATTCCTTGAATAAAGCGATGTAAGAAACCACTTCGTCGGGTGTGCAATTAGCACCAAGGTTGATGTTTTCCATGACACCTTCTTTGATTGAAATGTCAATCGTGACCATAGTGGAGATGTTACCCATGTTCCCCTTAGAAAGAGTATCTTGTGTGAGGATAGGATATTGCGGAGCTTTGGTAACATCGGGTGGGAAGATAGATCATATGTCTTGGATTTCTTCCAAAGGTGGAAGAAAAGAGGATCAGTGGTGGTTGTCATCCCAGGGAAAATCGTCAATGCTAAGCATTTACATGATAGATTTGTCCAAAGGAAATATTTGGGAAATGTAATCAACAGCGGATGATAGGGAATCTAACCACAAGGGCACCGAATAAGTATCAGGTGCCAATGAATGTGAAGTGTTGGAAGAGGGAGAGGCAGATTGAATAGCTACGTATGCAGCCTCGGCTGGGCTCAGTGGCATTGTGTCCTCGAGCACATCGAATTCCAAAGGAATAGGCACAATCCAAGGGTCAGATGATTCCAAGGATTGGTAAGGCAAAGTCGAGATCATATTGATGACGACAATATGATGTGCAGTAGGTGGAAGTGGTGTAGGGAAAGTACCCATGAGGCTAGAATCTTTCAATAAGCCAACACCAATGCTTTCATACATAACTGGGTGGTCTCCCAGAAAGGGAATGTTGTTGGTAGCAGGGATGCAAGCGTCGGGTGTGCAGAAATCGAGCTGATTGATGGTAACAATTTTTCATTGATGGGGGAATTGTACACATCAAAACACCGACGAGGCGATGGCGGTCATCATGTAGAACCAACTTCTTACAAGTAGTAGGTTGTAATCGAGAGGGGCATCGACCACCTCGACGTCAACAGTAACAGTTTTTTGCCCAACTGAATGGCTAAGGATTCTAATAATCCGTGAGGATGAAAACCTCATCCATCAAATGCACGTAACATGGTAGAGGATTTGTTAAGGGCAGGTGATTTCAAACCTTTCCAACAGGCTAGAGACATGACACAGGTGGAGGCTCCCTCATCCAGGATAGTTCGGTGGATTTGTTGATTGTGAACAACCACATCAATTTGGAAGGCTAGATGGTGGGAGAGTCGTGGTTGATGATCATCCAGATTAAACGTGAGGTAGTTTGATGACTTAGGATCAAAAGCACCAATAGTGGCTAAGAACGTTCTACGTTGGCTGGGACATTGTTGTAGAACTTCCAAGGAGGACATGGCACACGGGGCTTGGGCCAAATCTTCTACGATATTGTAGTTTTGGGCAGCCCGTGAATTAGGATTGAATGTAGATTTCCGGATGGTTCTATTAGGAGGGCGTAGGATGGATTCAAAAGTAGGTTTCTCAATCTGGAGTGGCCCGGATGGAGGGATAACAGATGGAGGATTGGTGGAGGGTGGTAACGGGTCTGATGCAGAACCATTAGCGATATTCGGCTTATCAGGTTTAACTGGCGTTTCATATGTCGCAGAGCGAGTTGTTAGATTAACTTTGTTAAACGTGTAAATGTGGGCACTTGTCGAGGCCTCATCATGGGGGTGGTTGGAACTGCCCCCCGGCGTGGGGGTTTGTGCAACCAAAGATTGTTGCTACAGAAAAGGATGAGTGAGTACAGCGGGTTGTGAATTTCCTTTGAAAAGTTTGGCCACTTCATCGCGATGTGGGAAGTCTCAAGTGTAGTGATCTTCACCAAAAATGAGACATGGGAATTTCGATTTGCATTGTGGTTGTTTTCCGGCAGCAGGGGTTTGCGGTTGGGTCTTGGGTTGCTCATCGTTGTTTTTCTTCTTTGGTTTTTTTCTCGCTTTATTCTTGCCCCCAAGTTGTTGTGAGGGGTTGATTGGACCACATTCACATCAGAGACCTGAGTTTGAGGTGGGGTAGAAGAGGTTGTAGTCGAACTGGGAGCAACCGTGGAAGCGGGCTGCTGGATTGTTCCAGTAGACTGGGTAGTAGATTGAGTTTTGATGGAGCCAATAACTCCATCTGCATGCGAAGCAGTTGATGGTTTGGATGGATCGTTAGAGGCACGGGTAGCGTTCGGTATCAACTCGTATAGAGTACCAGATTGTGAATAGACTAAGTCTAAGTACTGAGCTCGGGCAATGGATTCTTCCTCGGTGACTACGCCACCCATGGAAATGTCACGAGCGATCTGGGGTAACAGTGATTTCGTGAACCATTCCGCTAACAATTGGTCGGGAATGACCGCTTTGATTAGCCTTTGTCGTCGTCTCCATTCATGGATAGGATCGGAGATGTGTATGGAAGTTGTCTGACAAAGAGAGGTTAATAGTTCAGTACCCGTCTCGTATCGAATGGGTAGTTGAAAATGTGTGAGGAAGGACATGGCAAGGGAGTTGAAATCGTGAAAGGATGCGCGTGGTAATTCAATATACCATTTCGTTGCGGAACCTGTAAGTGTTCGTTGGAAAAGATGCAAATGAATTGAATCGTCCATGAGGGAGTTCGATGAACACCACAAATGGAAGGTCATCACGTGGTTGTTTGGGTCTTCTCCGAACTTTTCGTCGAATTTTGGGATATCAGAAGGAAGTTTAGCTGGAATAGCTGGCCAAACTGGGGAATGATGAATGGGATCATTCGTTAACCGAGACAAATCTGGAAGGTCCAGGGTGGCTAAAAAGGGTAGTTGTCGGTTAACCTGTGGGTAATGCTGGTGTGGAAGAGGGACACCAGTGGGGCCCAATACTGGGTTATGTGGATAATTATAACTCATCGACCCTCCCATGTGAGGTTGGTTTTGACCAAGGTACATAGGATTTGAGATGTTTTGAGAAGTATTTGTGAGCGGAGAGTAACCGGATGGGTTTTTTGGATTATAGGGTGGGTTTGGCATTTTTCCATAAGGGGGTTATTCTGGAGTCTGAACATTTTGTCCTGTGGAGGCATGCAGATTTCCTTGAAAAAGGACGCTCCACGGATTAGGTGCGGTGGACACATTTTGTCCTTGTGGTTGATGGTGTACTCCGGATTGAGGCTGCCCCCCAGCATGAGGGTGCCCCCCGAATGGAATTTTTCCTCCAGTGGGAGGATGCCCCCCAGCATTAGGGTTCCCTCCGAATGGAATTTGTCCTCCGGGGGGAGGATGCCCCCCAGTTTGAGGTAGAGTTCCTGGGATCTGAAAGCCAGACGTCAATGACGGATCGATGCCACCGATCGGGTTAGGACCACCAAGGCCAATCCCTCCGTGTTGTTGGATAGGTATGGAACTTCCCAGTATAATTTGGGTAGTGGTTTGTGCAGTGGGGGTAGCGGAAGTATTCAATGCCATAAATACAAAAGGGAGTGTAGGTATTGGTGTGGTAGGTGTGCCAATCGGGGCTTGATTGACTACCACGTTACCAGCGGGGATAGTCAGAATGTGTGGGGCCATTGTCGAATGGGCCGTCTGGAGGGGAATAGTAGACCTTGGGCCAACGGACGGTATGTTCGAACCAACGGTTGGTGTGGCTGTAAAAGTGGTAGTACCGGTAAAGTGATTTGGGGGTACAGTGTACGAAAAAGGTGCATCGACACCTTCTCATGTTTCATAAATATCTCGCACCAAGCATGGTGGACTCCGAACAACGTCTGCAGCCCAAAAAGGGTCATTGGTTAAAGGGTTTTGAGAAGACCCAGCTGGAATGTCAGAAGGATTGATGACAACAAATTCTCCAGCGGAATTCAGGTGGAGGATTTGTCGTTCATAACCCTCTGGAATGCGATAAGCTTTCGGAGATTCTGAGACAATTCAAAAATTCTCCAAAGGGATGGGAACTTCTTCCTGGGAAGTTGTGGTATTATGAACCTCGCTCTGTTGAGGGGATTCTTCTGTAGAATGAGGGGGTAGAGGCGTGTTTCCTTCCATATTCTATGGAGGAAGTCCCTGTAGCCTCTGCGAGTGGCGTGGGGGGACGATGTTGGCGGAAAAGAGTCGGCGAAAGAAATCTATGGCCAACTAGCGAAAATAAACAACACACGCTAAAAAAATCTAAGAATCACAACCAAGCAAACAGGACCTTCTTTTGATGACCGTACTAGTTGTTGATGAAATCCAACATCGCGTGATCAAGTCCAGAAGGGGCGGGGATAGGGTGGAACAGTTACAATGGTGACCTACTTAACAGACTTACACCTTGGTGTAAGCTTCCATGCAGTAATTGTGGATTTACCCTCCAAGGAGCCCGAGTGAGTTTGACCAATGTCTGCTCCAGGTACAGTGAGACTTCCCGTCACCGTCACCTTGTGTAAGACCCTAAAGATTATGGCTAGTAAGGTTACCAATTCACAGTCAGCCTCTGGGCGGGAACAGTCGACAGTTCGATCCGAACGTACAGGCAGGGTATCAAGCCTGAAACCAACTAAAAGGCTTCCACGCAGTAATTGTAGATTTACCTCAAATTGATCCCCATAATACGATCTGACCACCACAATCAGTTAAACCACAGAGGGTTAGTCCCCGTAGCTTACCTGAATGCGACCTCGTGCGTAACCCCTGTGTGAGAGGGGGATCCGAGGCAGACTTATACGATAACTGGATTTGACTCTCCCTAACTGAGCATGCTACTATTTGTTTTAGAAACTTTGGAGAGTTATTCTCACAGCCCTAATCCAAAGTATTAAGCCTAGTCTACTGTTGGTGGAGGATCCTAGAAAAGAAAAAGTTCTAGATAACTTTTAATTAGCGTTGATTTTTTTTATGGTTGTTCTTTACGCAAAGGGGTGCATGGAAGTGAAACAAATGGAATTATGACTCAGACCCAAAGAGTGCATCAAATATGATAAGAATTCATTTTCTTTCGATGAAAATCTATCTAAGGGACAGAGAAAGTTCTTTTCACTAACAAACACCAATACGGAATGCCCTCAAACGATTCTTTTCTCAATCAAATCCTGATGTAATGCAAAAACTTTTAAACTCCTTCTAATATGCACAATCAACCATAAAGATGTCTTTTATTGTTTGCGTATGAATGATGATCAATACAACACAATGCTCGTTTTGCTAATTATCTTTCTTGTATGAATGAAAACCAAACTAGCACAAGCAAAAGTCACACAAACAATACACCCTTTCGTAGCAATCAAACCGAAAAAGCGAAAGAAAAGAAACAATTAAAGAGGAAAAAAAACTTCATACCCAAATGCAAAAGTTGAAGAACAATGATCTTGACTGTAACCAAGATAAAGAGGTCTTTAGGCCTTTGATGACCTTCACCAGGGTTTTTTTACTCAGCTGAGGAGGAGAGAAAAACAATGCATGGGTTTCAAACTTCACTCAACAGGAAAAAAACTCAATGAAAATAGTGAAGAAGGCTACAAGATCCAACTAATGAGACGTTTATTCTTCAAAACGACAGATGTCAAGGCTGAAAGGGAAGAAACATTGACTCACAAGGTCACTCAGTAGAGGAAACACAGAGGCAAAAACCCAGAAAAGAAATTCTGGAAGGTTTTTTGAGCCAAAGAGGGTTGGCGCTCTATTGCCAAAGGCAAGGAGCGTTATAGAAAGGAGCATTATAGAACTCTCTGAAAAGGTATGGGGGAGCACTGGAACTCTGTTAACACTAGGATAGGGGCGCCAGGGTCTAAAACTCCCAGAAATGTCAAAAAATCAAAAAATTGCAATTCAATTTCGACAATAATGCTGAGTGTGATAAGGTAAGGAGCCAATCAGCTCATGAAAGTAATCAAAAGAGGAGTGAACCAGGTCTGAAACAATCAATGGATAGAACAAGGTCAATGAGGAGAAAAATCCAAACAAGAAGTTTCGATTTGAGGCTATCTCCCCAGCGGAGTCGCCAGTTTCTGTTGTAGGAAAATCTCCCTGCGGATAGGTAGATCGCCTCTAAGAGCTTGAACCTAAATCTAGATAGAAAATGCTTAACAAGGACACTGACTTCCTTTCAAATCTATCTAAACTAACACATGAGAAGGAAGGATGACAAAAGTACCTTCTTATCGACATTTGTCCCTGCACGCTCCGAGTTGCGCTCCAATCCTTTGCTCCTCACTGAGTTCTGTGGACAAAACAAGATACGACCACTTCCTACTGTATTGATATTAGCTTGAAAATAGATCTATCAACTAATTATAAGTTCATGTGACATTAGACACAAACTAGAAAGAAATAGGCCAAGCGTGTCATATTGATGAGAATAACGATAGCAATACTTACAATCGTAGATGCGAATGCGACAACTTCGTCAAGTCCCCTTTGTCTAACCCTTTCCGGAAAGCTCCACAACCTGGATAACATCAGCTTCATTGATCACTCTCCTTTGGCTAACTATGAGTTTCCTCCAAGATCATAAGTTTCATATCTTCAGTTATTCCCCCTTTCCACCATCATAGAGTCTGTTTATATAGGTTAATAGGAGCTTAACCTCTTGATTTATCTTTAGAACAAGTTTGGAACCTTATCCTTAGATCGGGGATCTCTTGATGAAACCAAGAATTCGAGCACAACTGCCTCCTAATCTCAAAATATTCTCCCCTTATTCTCCTCAACGGGCCAATTACTGCCTCAGATTAGGTAGTGCTCCTTTAGAAGGGGCATCAGAGGGCTGTAGCGCTCCCTGGTAATATTTAGGGGATCACCAACACTTTCAATATGAGAAGAACTCCTTCAGAGGGGGTTAGGGAGCATTATAACACTCTATGGAGCCTTGTAGGGGAGCACCAACGCTTCTAGGGCTGAAATGGGGGAGCGCTCCTCCTTAAAACCTTTGTTTCAGGACTTTCTTCATGTGTCAAGAGTTATTTGACTTCAGTAAACTAGTTCTCCTCCTTCAAATCAAGCATATGAGATGTTATAAGTGTCTCCTTAGTGTCGTTTGGCAGGGCAGTATGTCTGAACATCATTTGCAACACTTGTGACCAACTTGCGACACTTGCAAAAGTTGTAAGGAAGGTGCGACATTTACAACAATTGAGAGGGATATGGAACACTTATCTAGCTGAGTAATTTTGACGTGTAACAGAAGTATCCAGGGATCCTTGAAATAAGTCATGCAGAATGACGAAACTTGAAAAATCTCAACCTTATGGTGATTGGATATAAATTTGATATAGCTATGAGGAGGTGGGTAATCAAAGGTACCCATCAAGGATGGGCACAAACCAACTCCTACATTGACGACACCTGGTTGAGGATTATCAATCATTGGGACCGTGGATGCCCCCAAAGCTGGGTCAGGTCTGCAGAAAGACAATTGATCGATGGTCACTATCCGACCCTTGTGTGGAAAAAACAAAACCCGAAAAACTGTAGAAACCATAGCTTACATAGCATAAGTCCAGCTCTAGTCTAACAAGAGGTTATAGTCGAGGGGAGAATCGACTACCTTTACTTCGACAAACACAATATTCCCTCCTAACTGCATGGGGAAAGAAGGAATGATGCCATGTGGTTGAAATGAACGACCGTCAAAATAAGTGAGGAGAGTAGATGATGCAGACAAAACGGGTTGGCCAATGGCCTTCCAACATGCCAATGACATAACGCATGTCGAGGTGCCCTCAAAAACCACCGTGCATAATATATTCTGAGTAAAAGTTTTTGTGGGATAAGACACTACTATCTGAAATGCTATGTGGTAAGGCAGACGAGGTTTTAAGTCGATTGTATCTAACATGATGGTACCTAGATTAGAAGTCTCAGTAGAGCCGAAAGCGGTTACCAAGGATTTCCTCTGAGAAGGGTAGCTTTGGAAGACCTCCAAAGAAGACATCGCACAAGGGGTTTGTGATAAATCCTCCACCACAGAGTAGTTCTGAGCGGCCCTTGAATTTGGGTTATGAGAATATTTTTTAAATGCACCTTTTGGAATGTGTGTCATTATTTCTCCCAACGTCTTGTCAATCTGTAGAGGAAGAGATGGGATCTCAACTTCTTTACCCTTCTCAGAAGCGCTTGGTTTACTATAGTCGTGCACTCTAGTCGATATAAAAGCATCACCCCTAACCATAGATATGTTCGCAGATGGACATGTTTCTTGGTTGCCCCCTTCCGTGCTTGCAGAGGCTTGAGTTAGATTTTTCCCATGTTGAAATGGATTAGTCAACACTGCCTGTTGTTGTTGCATGACAAATTTTTGGGTGTCTGCAAGTCGAGGACATAGATGGGTCAGGAGGTCTTCCATGCACAAGTTTCATGGATACCTCACCTTCCATTTTTTAGTGTTGTCCCCGCCAGCATTATCAGTGGGTTTTTTATCCCCCTTACCCTTCTTTCGTTGTTTTTTCTTCCCTTCAGACTGTTGGGTGGCCTTTGGGTTAGTCGACTGCACTATGTGTACTTTTGACATTTTGGTAGGTGGATAAGTGAAAGCAGTAGTTTGGCTGGCCACTGTGTGTTGTATAGATAACTGCTGCAACTGCTTCATCAATTGTTCAACGTGCTTTGTTTGTGTTGAACCAACAATACCATCGGTATGTGATTTAGCTCTCTATCTAGTTTTATCCAGTATTGAACGTGGTGCATCTGGAAAGATGTTTTATAATAAACCGGACTAAGAATAGATGAGCTCAAACTATTGAGCCCTCATGATGGCGTCTTCTTCATAGAAAACTCCTGACTTCGTAACATCTTTGGATAATTGCGAGACCAAAGACTTAAAGAACCACTCAAGTAGGAATGTTGGTGGAACTGGTACCTTGATTAAACTCTTCCGACGTCTCCATTCTCAGATCTGATCAGAGATATGGTCCACTGTTGTCTATTCAAAATTGGCAAGAAGCTTTGTGCCAGCGTCGTATCTCATAGGTTACTAGAAATGGTTCAGGAACACCATCGCGAGTTCGCCAAAAGAAGAGTTTCTTGAGTGATCGAGCTCAATATACCATTTCGCAGCACTCCCAATGAGACTACACAGAAACAATCACAACTATATGTAGTCATCTTTCAACGAGTTAGATGAGCACCAAAGATGGAAGGTAGTCACCTGATCTCCTGGATCTTCGTTAGGCTTGGATTCAAACTTTGTAATGTCCAAAGGAAACTTCGTCAGCATAGGAGGCCAATGTAGATCGTGACAATAGGTTCATTCAACAACCTTATCAAATCTGGCAAGTGTAAAGTCACCAGGAAAGGTAGTTTGGGTTGTTGGTGATAACCTGGGAAAAAGGGGCCTCCAGTTTGACTGGCACCAGGTTGCCAGGAAAAGTTTGGCTGTTGGCCCAGATTCTGATAAAAACCATGGCCCTAGCCAACGTAAGGATTTTTCATATGTGGAGACATCATTGGCTGATTTCCCAAATAGGACATAGATTGTTGGGCATGAATTACATTCGAAGGAATTTGGGAAGGATTACCCCATGCCGGTCTTGTGGGGATAGGCATAGTAGTTTGTCTGGGGTTCCATTGATTATGGAAAGAATTAACCCAAATCTACATTTCGGATGAGGGAACGGATCCCTGCACTGAATTTGAAGGTCCTTCTAGGTTTGCCCCCTGTGCAGGACTAGTACCCTGCATAGGAGTAGATTGTCCAAAAATGGGGTTTTCCCCAGTCGAGAAAGCGGCTGATGAGAAGGTGTTGTTACCAAATGTTCCATTCAAAGAAAATGGTTTTTAACCTACCGGCATACTATGTGAAGGTGTTCCTTGACTCCCCGCTCCAAATAAACTATTGTATGTGGATTGTTGATGCGAGCCACCGAGTGAAGGGGACGAATGAGGGATATGAACTCCTCCATAAGGGAAAGAGTTAAAAGGAGCAAGAGTGCCCCCCATGTGACCTTGCAGAGGAGCACTAGAGCTCCTTGCCTCTATACCCAAAGTCTGTAAAGTGGAGTAGGAAAGTACATGACTTGTACTCGAACTAGGCATCCCGTATGAGAACGGAGCGCCTGACGCACTTGGGGTGAAAGGGGTTGTGGCTGCCACCAAAGATGGGATCGGACCACTGTGCGAATTAGTTGCAGTCGAGACCATGGTGGATCGAATTGATGATGGTGGGTTTGGAGATGAAATCTCTCCTGTGGTGACAAACGTGGTGGGAATTGAAGAATTCCTAGAAGGAGTAACAACATTTGTTTCCATTGTTGTGTGTAACACTGTCTGGTGCTCGTAAAATTGAATTGGTACAAGGAAAGGTGCCAAGAAATTAGTGGTTGGGGTTTCAACCAGGCCAAGAGAGGTTTCTTCAAGGTCCAAAATGGTCAATTCCTTCAGGGGTTGGTCGAGCACAATGGTTTGTAACCCCGGTTGCTTCAAAAGACCCTTATTGGTCTAGCTTTCGCCTTAATGGTGGGAGGGGTGGCTCCAATGTAACCGGCGACAGGCCAAGAAGCCTTCATGACCGATGGAGCTCAGGATCCTCCATTATGTGAGAAGATACAAGACACTCTAAGGTATTCTAAACATTCAAAAGTAACACACACTAAAAAAGAATCCCTAGAATATAAGACAGGAAAACACTAAATTAATTGGAAGAACAGTTACAACAACCAACACTAGAGAAACTTACTGGTGTAAGTGAAAATCGAACACGGAAGCACCCTTTGGGTATACTTTGCAAAGAATGGCCCGATTTCTATCCTATGTACCACGGTATACCCCCGTAGTCACCTATGTATGTCCCTAAAAAAGATTGGCAACTAGGTTGCCAGCGCGTGAATAGTCACTAGGTGGGTATAGTAAAAAATTGGGTAGACCACAATGAGAAGGGTATTGAGCCGGAAACCTGTAAAGGGTATCAAGATAAAATGGTCCAGAAGACAATTGAGGACCTCAAACAGATTCGAGACCCATAAATCCCCGTGGCAAATGAAAATGATGGAATCCCAAAACAAGCCCTCTATATGTGTTCTCCACTACGATTGGTCCAGCTTTGGAGGGGTTATCTCCGCTACCTTTCCACACGTGACCTCATGTTCATACCCTGTGTTAGAGGGGGTTCCAAATAACTTTCATGACACTACACTTAGACACTCCCTAACTCAGACTCCAATGTTTGATTTTAAATGGCCTTGAAGAGTTTCCTCTCCAACCTAATCCAAGGCCCTAATCCTAAACTAGTTGGTGAACCCTACAAACATAAAAGTCTAGTAGATTTTAAACTTAGTGTTAATTTTATGGATTTGTCTTATTTGAACGAGTATGAAGGTGAAACTGATGATGTGAAAAAGACGAAAGCAATGAATGAATAAAAAAGATGGAAACAAAACTTTTACTTAATGAAAAATTTCAACAACTTTTCAATTTTTTTTTTTCAACTTCTCTAAGATTTTGGACAACAAACTCAAAGGAATTTCACTCGACTACGAGCTACTTATGATCTAAGTGAACTGCAAAAACTTATGAAATAAATGAATTTTCCCTAGCTAATAATGCAGAAACACACTCGTCAACCAAACAAGAAAATGAAAAGAGAGTTTTTTCTTTTTTTTATTTAAATGCTAGTAAAGCAAGAGAGGAAAAATATCGACAAGCAAAAACCATGAAAAAAAATTCTGGCCTAATCGAAGATTGCAAAGAATCAGATTAAAAATCACACACTAACAATTTTAAAAAAATTACTCTCACACTTGTCTAAAAACTGTAAAAATTCTTTTATTTTTAGCTGAGAAAAAATAGGCTAAGGGTAAGATTGATCCTAAGCTACTGACTGCTCACACAGATATTCAAACACCTGAGAGGAATAATTCTTATCAAGGGAAAGGATGACTGCCTTACCCTCAACAAAAAGTATCATGTACAAGCACGTGATTGTTAATCAAATAGCACGCGTGCGAATGCATGCTGGATAGATACAGAGGGTGTGCACACGTGGGCTGACCTTGTACAAGCCACGTGTATATATAAACTCTGAGAAAAATTAAAACACAGAACCCAAAACTAGGAAGAGACCAGTGATACTGATAACCAGGATCCCTTGAAGGCTTGAACACTCTTTTTAACAAAAAAATAAATAATGTAAGTAAAAAATGATAAGGAAAAAACAATCTGAGATAGGACTGCTAGCAAACAAGACTCAGACAGAATTCCAGAAAACCCCCTGAGAATGTGTGACTCTGACAGGGAAGAGGATGACTGCCTCTGAAGTTCTCTAAACTCTACATGCTACTGCTACTTCTTCAGCTAGTGTTCACACGCAGGCTGCAAAAGAGTATGGCGCAGGTACATGCGTGCAGACCTTATGCAGGCCGCGTGTACCTCTGTGGGTCCCAAAAAACACAGTGAAGCAAAAGACAGGGAAAGATGGTATGAAAAACTAGACTCCCTGCTAGCTCAGACCTTACAGAAACTAAAAGAAAAAACATGCAAGAAAAACTAGTCTGTAAAACTACCCAAAAACTAAATAAAATTCCAGGAACCCTAGAAAGTCTCCCCAGTACGGTTGCCAATTTTTTTGTGGGGAAAATCTCCCTACAGACTAGCAAATAGAGTTCAGACTTTGCATGCAGATATGACCGAAGAGAAACTACTTTCTACCTTCATCCCTAGATTTAAATCCCCTTTTCTTAGAAAATGCATGGAAAGATCAACCTACCTTGTTCCCGACGTTTGATGTCAATCCTCCATTGTGCTTGATTACTTGTTCACAACCCTCCTTCCAACGCTGACCTGCATACAAGACAAGCAACAACTATGCATGCATCCTACTTATATACTAACTGGATAGAAATCCAAACATATACTGATTAAACTATAAACAGTTCATGAATTGGGACGGGAAAACCATTTTATTTATTACTTTGAATGAGTCAACTTAAAAAAGTTGAGACTGACCACCTCTCCTCAAACCTGATCCTAGGATCCTCTTATTTTGTCCTCCAACTCCTTTGCTTTAAATCTCCTTTGGCATAAGGAAAGGCTAAAGGGTTGGGACAATGGGAATACGTAAATGGGCAGAGTTTCTTTGCTATATTTTTCCTCTTTTCAAATGGGACCCCTACCCCTTCTTTTATAGGCTAGAAGGAGCTAGGTATTTGGACGAACCCTCGGCCATGCATGGCTGGAAGTTTTAGTTAACTCACCCATAGCTTTTGTGTTCTGTCAGAAACTTTCCTTTTTTTATGCTTTTGTCAGTCCACACGGGTTGTTTTGGGTCAGCCAGCGTGTACACATGTGCAATAATGGATTAGGGCACGTGGGCCTTTATAAAAGAGGATTTTCAAAGAGTTGTTCAACAGTGCTTTGGAAAATAAGGGATATGAGTTGGCCTGATGCCAGGTAAGCATGTGTGGTGCAATTTAGGGTTATAACAATGCCCACTTAAATTAAGTTGCACAAGTAAATTTTATTACTAAAATCATCATGCATCACCATTAATGAAATATGTGTGAGTAATCAAAGCTAAAACATGGTACATCCATCATTATTCCAATGCACATGCAATCCAATTATTAAATTACAGCATAATCAATGGCGCAAGGAATTATCAACTAAATTAAGGTGCAAAAAAAATAATCAATAAATCATAATCATCATTTAATCAAGCTGCAATGTAGTCAACACAAAATTCATCACTTATTCCATGGCACACAAGAAGTATAATATCAATGACTATCATTCTTTACAATAATTTTTCATTGCACAAGATGTAAATAACTAAAACAAACATTCATTACATTGAATTTCATGGTGCACTAGAAATCTAACCACTTGAGTAACCATGCGTAACATTAATCGGTGCACGCAATCAACTTATTCACATAATCAATCATCGATAATGAACATTCAATGCACAATGGAAATCCTTGATCAATCTTTTATTCATTCATATTTTTAGTGGAGAAAGAGACAACACTTTACGTCACCAATAGCACTTCATATAAAAAATCATGGTGCAAAGCATCTCTGAAGCATGCACAAAAGTATGACTACAATAACACGATCAATTAAATGACACAATTACCACCTCGGAACATTCTAACTATAGTCGAACCAAAATTACATATATCAATAAAACATGCAATCACCATCAACCTTATTCATGGAGAGAAAGGGTAATCGCATTGAATATTTTTGTTTTTGGGCGCCAAAGTATCCACATGCAAGTTCATCCACAAAATCTATTATATCCAGGGGCAAGATAAATTCAATTTAATTCATGGAACAACCAAATTAAAGGAATGTCTCAACAATACATTAAAAGGGTGACACAAAAAATAAAATAAGAGGAGATATTGCACCACCGACCTTCCCATGCAAAAAATAAGTAAATAATGTATGCTTTGACGATCCTATTCTAAGTTAAAAAAATCATCATTTCAAGATTTGGTCAATACGGATTTGTAACAACGTTAAGGGGGACCTTGTTAGCAATAAAAATATAAATAAAAAAGATGTTAAATGGTGAGGAAAGGATTGGGAAAAAGGAAAAATGTTGTCCAGATTTAACCAAACTTAGAGGTAATTCGTAAGGAAATTCAAGAGTGAAAATGCTATGTGATGTTTACAATGATGGCCCAAAGTGTGAATGGCAATGTAGAGGCAATCTCTAGAAAACACCAATGGAGGAGGAAGAAAAATGCAAAGGTTCCAGAGAAACTCTCACCGGGAGATTCATAAATGCTAGGAAAATAATCAATGGAAAAAGAACATAGAGAAAAGAAATGGAATTTCACATGCCCATTTCCCCGCTGTTGGCAAAATTTACAACACCCAAATACAGAGAATTTTTCTGAAGAAACTATTGGCAGGGCTTGTAGTTTGCACAACGCAGTTTGCACAGTTTGCACAGTAGGGCCGTTTGCACAAGACTTGGTTTTTGTCATTAATGTCAAACTTTAAAATTACAAAGGGGGAGTTTGTTGGTCAGTTTTCACAGGCACCGTGGATCATTTTTCATAGGCATGGTGGTTACTAATTTGGATATCAACATGCCTCTTGACATACTGAAACATGAAACTGCAAAGAACCCAGGAGGTCCTTTGGTTATAACTTGAGGTCACATGTGAAACGAGCCTTGGAAGAGGAGTCGACACCCTTAGCTTGAATTTTGGAGATCGAATATTGACCATCACATGACAAGTCATCCTAAGTAACGTCAATATGATACATCACTATGAGAATTTCTATTTCGGGATTTTTGCATGGTAAGCAAAAACATCAACATCACAAAGTCCCGAATGTTGAAATACCGAAAGGGACACACGTCGAATAATTTCGGGGATCACGACTTGGAGTGTCGAAACATTTCATCATAGAAATGTTGAAATGCCGAAATGATGAAATGCGAAAACGCCGAAATACCAAAACACTAAAAGCTGAAATGCCGAAAGGGACTATTATGAGTCTCGAAAACCTGAAAGGAAAAATGTCGAAATCCCGTTAGCCGTTAGATTAAGAAAAGAAAGGATCAAATTATGAATTTTTGTGGACCATTGATCAAGATCCATTTTGGGGATCACGACTTGGAGTGTCGAGACACTTCATCACAGGAATGTTGAAATGCCGAAATGTGAAACGCCGAAATGCCGAAATGTGAAACGCATTTTAGCTAAACCCGTGGTCATAGCGAATGGGCATATGGTTTAAGCACAAGTGTCTTGCTGAAGCGCTCGAGGGTTATTCTATGCTGAGACAAAACAAATGTATGATCACCGAATAGTGTTGGTTAAATATTTAAACTGATCATGTGGCTATTGTTCTTCTTGAGGCCTTGACTAATAATAATCACTGTAAGGTAGTTATTCAACTATTGTAACTAAATCTTCGAAGCCTGAGGGTTCAAGTGTACGCTTTGAATGTATAGGGTAGAAATAAGTGAAATTTGGTGAGATGAATGTTGGTGTGTATGGAATTAATGGTACAACCGTAGCTCTAAGGTAAAATTCATTTATGTAAATGAATATAAAACCAAAATAAAATCATATAGGGACAGTGATAAGAAATGATGAAGATATAGTAGAGATCAAGGGGAGAAGAATGGATTTTGATATGATTATATAAACAGAGAGCACTTGAATGATGAATTATTTTCCAGAGAAGATAAAGAGTTGGTTTGCAGGTTCTTAGTGATAGAGAAGGATTTCAGGGTGGTATGGAGGAGCAAGGGGAGACTGCAAAAGTCTCATGTACAAGTTGGTGCTTGTACATCTGGGAGTTGTAGCTTCCATTTAGTAGGTGCTGAAGAAATAGAGGTAGCAGCCTCATCTGGGTTGTAGCTCAGATAAAATAAGAATGTAAAGAGGAGTTGGAGCTTGACTTTCATTCATAGGAAGAAGAGGTTTTTCCCTTTTGGGTTTCCTCATGAAAACTCACTGTGTCACTATTTCATTTATGTGATTGTATATTTATTGGTTAAATGTATTACTGCAAGTTAAATGTTAAAGGCATGATTTATTGATTAATAAGTAATATTCTTATAAAATGAAAGAAATTTTATACAACAGATTCACCCCCCCCTCTCAGTTGACTTATCTTATACAACAAAAACCGCCCTTCCTGAGAATGTTGAGTGCCCCCAAAATAAAAAATGCAAAGCTAAATTATCTAATTAAAATAGTAAACAAACAATGAGCATTAATGGAAAAAAAATGTTGAGCACTGCAGTGAAATCCGTTGTGTAAAAGACATAAAATCCTTTGAATAAGGAGTGTAATTTGTGATGTAATACAAGGGAAATTCTGTTGAGTTCTTTGGAAACACACAAAGATACAATGAAATAATTTCCCTGGGCAAGAAAGAGGTCACAGCTCCCCAAGGTCTCTAATATGCAAAGCCAAAGGACCACTGTAAATCACTGGGAAGAGGAAGATTTACTCAATGCAAAGAAAGAGGGTTAATTTACATGTTTGTTCCCCAATGTTGGCATGTATTAATACATCCAAAAACATAGAGGGATAACAGTGTAAAGTAGATTACCCATTTTCTGTTGAGTGAACATTTTTATCAAAATGTTAGGGGAGTAAATGAACTTGTTGGGTGAATTTAAAAAGACCTGGAGAATAATATCTCAGATATTTTAAAAACGTAGAGTCAGGTGAGTAAAATTGTTGTGCAAGGAGATGACTGACAGATTGGAAATGAACAAGGTAAACTCACCTAAAGGATGATTTTAGGGGCTAAATTTCGCTCATGGGCTAATTTTCCATGGTTTTTCCCAAAAAATGATTCTCCATTCTAAAAATGATTCTCCCAAATTCTATAGAATAAAATTATTTTACCTTCAAAATCGCCAAAAAATTATACAAACTATATAAAATATTTAGAAATTTGAATAAGTTTACAAAATATAGCCAAACATTTATAGTTGGCATATGAAGGATTAGTAAGATTCACCAAGTTTTCTACATTTTAAAATAAATTTCCATCCTTAAAATTATTCTTGCTTGCCTTACCACCAAGTGGTTGTGCAATTGGATGACTGGTAGAATAAAAGTAGAATTTTGGGCAAATTCCCCACAGTGGATATTCAACGCAATATGAGCCTACGATTTTATAATTGTTGAGTGTATAAATGCCGAGAAAAAAGTAGAATGATGGGAGACATCATTTTGGTAGTAGAGAGAATTTTTTTGGGGTGAAGGTGACATAAAAACACAAATGTAACCAATGATCCAAAGCTTGGGATTCACAAGGGAGGAAATGAATTAGATAAACAATAATCAACCCATTAAAAATTTAGCGCGAGGGTTTTTCCAAGGAGAATAACAACACAGACAAAGGATTAACTTACTTACACAATTTTATGGAAGAATGTAGACCAATACCATTTAAATTTCAAGGTTTGGGTTTTTCCAGTGGGAAAGAGAATAAATAAGCAAGGTGAAAGCATAAGCCTGGGACATTTTCTCATAGAGAAATGCAGAATATAAATGGCGGGATCAGTGTAGCTACATAATTAACTTAAATATCAATTAATTAAACCATCAATAGAATTACCCCAACAATATTTATACAATAGAACTAAACTACATTTTAATTTGAATCTTAATGAGTTTAACTCAGTTTAGGATTACTGTAACCGAAGGAGAATAATATGAAGTTGTTATTTTGCACTTGCGCTCCCTCCTATATTACACTTGCTAAATGTGAATACCTAATTGATACCTCCAAACCAATGCTATGGGTACTCTTCTTCCTCCTTTTCTCCGCGAGCCACAAAGGGGCCACACAAAAACACAACCAGAAAAATATAGATCCTAGCTTTCCTAGCAAGGTCAAGCTACCACTCTCTCTCTCGAGCTGGGTATCCCAACTCTCACAAGTAAAATCAGTCAAATAAATTTCGACAGCATAAATTTATGCATACCAGTCATGATCCATTCCTCTTCTCAGCCATATATTTTATATAATTTTTCTTAGTGAGCACTTCTCATTTGCACATTTAATTTGTTTCTTAAAAATTAATTAGGAATTACTCCCCCCGTACACTTGTCACTCGTTCCATTAGTTGCACCAATAAATTCACCATTTATTTTAATTAAATGTCAATTTCCCTCAACCATCCTAAAAGCGCTCCTAAAATTACTCCTATTTGTCTCTGTATTTCCTCTATTTCCCTTTTAATGATCGATGCCTTTCTAAAACTTAGTTGGATTTGATTTAGGAAAGTTCTTTAGTTAGACTAGACTATATTCCTTTCTATGATTCCGCATTCCCTTTCACATTTATTTCCTTTCTTATCTTAGTTCAAATTTATTATTATTATGCACATATTTATATAATTAAATCTTTAGATATAAATTTTTACTCTTTCAATTCCTAACTTGATTTTTCTTCATCCCCCACCATTTATTAAATTCATAATTTAATTTTTTTTAGTCTTCTTACCCACTTAAACTTAGGATCAAATTTTTAAACTAGGGTTAGAATTTTTAAGGGGATTTTATAATTAATAAAAATTACGCATTTAATATTTATTTTAAGTCCGACAATGTCTAAAAAAAAATTGTTTTCTAGGAACCTAGGTTCATTGACTCACTTTTATTAAAATCACGACATGCCCTTCAAGACGCACTCTGTGCTCCAAGGGTGCCACTCACCTTTACTCAAGTTTTATTTATGCAACGCTCCCTTTGAGATGTAGTATGTTCTCCAAGAGTTCCACTCACCTTTGACTAATTTTGGTAGTTGTCCAACCCTTGGAGTCAGTACTCCGTGAGGTGACCTTGTGAAAAACTAAGGGCCTCTAAGGAATAATGACCCGTAGAGAAACTCACACGGTGTCATATTAACGGTACCTTGATAGCGGTTGTGGTACACAAATTATACCAATGGAAAGAACTCTTTTGACCGTTTCTATTGGTCTAACACATACCCACGCAACATATCTTCAAAATTTTGTTTATTCCATCAGTATTCTCATCTGTCTCAGGGTGATATGTTGTACTAAAGTTCAGTTGTGTTCCTAAGGCCTCTTGGTAACTAGTCAAAAATCATCTGGTAAACATCGATCCTCTATCAGATATGATCCTCTTAGGCATGCCATGAAATATCACACTCTTGCTGATAAAACTCTAGCTATGTATGGCACCTGATACATCGTACATAAAGGGATAAAATGTGCATTCTTCATCAAAGTGTGAACTACCACGAAAAATTGAGTCATGCCTCCTTGTTGTCAACGATAACCCCACAATAAATTCCATCGAAATGAATTTCCATTTTGATTTTGAAATAGTGTATGGCTGTAGTAATCCTGCACATCTATCATCAATAGCTCCTTGAGCCTTCGAAAGGCTTCTGTGCATTTCTTGGTCCATACCAACTTCTTGTTTCTCCTCTCCAATTTCGTGATTGGATTTGATATCTTTGAAGAACCTTCAATGAATCGTCGTTAATATCTAGCTAAACCCACGAAGCTACGTAATTATGGTACATTTGTCGACACAAGCCATCCCATAATAGCCTCCACCTTTGCTGGATCCACAACAATGTCTTCCTCGGAGATAACATGCCCCAAATAATGAAACCTCGATTGATAAAAGAGCATTTTGATAGTTTCCCATATAATTTGTTCTCTCATAAACACTGTAGTACCAAGCACAAAAGTTCATCATGTTCTTTCATCACTCGAGAATACATCAATATGTTGCCAATGAATACTTGAACAAACTTTTCCAAGTATTCATAGAACACCCCATTTATCAAGCTCATGAATACCCTTGACGAGTTTTTCAGTCCAAATGGTAAAACGATAAACTCATAATTCCCAAACCTCATCTTGAACGTGGTCTTAGGAATGGATTACTCCTTGATCTGTAGTTGGTAATATCCTCATCTCAAGTCCATCTTGGAGAATGTCAGTGCATCTTTCATTTGATCAAACAAATAATCTATTATTAGCAACAAATATTGGTTCTTGATTGTTTCCTTGTTCAATTAACGATAATTGATGTAGAGTCTCCACAGCCCTTCCTTCTTCCATATGAAAATAATAGGTGCACCCTAAGGTGACACACTTGGACGTATAAGTCCTAGTTCCAACAACTCCTTTAGTTTAATTTTCAACTCCTGTAACTCAGGGGTCAACATCTGAAAAGGTTTCTTGCTATAGGTTCAGTCCCAGATTTTAAGTCGATGGTAAATTCCTTCTTTACTTTGGGTGGTAAACCTGGTAACCCTTTTGGGAACATGGTCACAAACTCTCTTACTACTGGAAGGTTTTCTAAGATGCCTGTCGTGCCCTTGACGTTAAACGCTAAGAATTCATATAACTTTCATCCTTGTGCATGCTCTTATGTAGTACCTAGTTCTATCCAAAACCAAAATTTTGGTCGACGATTATGCTTGACGTATCGAGCACAGTGGACTGGTGCTTGGAATGGTGGTTATTCATTGTTGCTTGAATCTTATGTGACTTTCCCAAATATCCAACTGTAGTGGATCTTGTTGATATGACCTCTCTAGACCTTTCAACCAGACAATCACGTTGGTAATGTGGCTCTCCACATGTCCAGTACTCTTGGTCCCTATAGTATTCATTGTACCACCAGCCTAAAAATCTGGTCTATTCCATTGAAAAGGCCTAACAACTTTTGTTGTTGATGTGGTCATCCTCTATATGGAGTTCCCCACTGGGGAGCTTGTCGTCAAGGTGTTGTGAATGTGGATCCTCTCAATTTATCTTGATACATTGAAGAAAGTCTAGCTAGAGTCTGATGCTGTTTCGCACCAGACGTTTCCTATCCCATCAGTCTCACATGATTCCTACCCTGCCCGTACTGATAAGATCTTCCTCAGCTATAAGGGCCTTCTGGACTGCATCACGCAGCATTTGAGGCATTAGGATCCTCACTTTCACACTAATACTGACATTAAGGCCAACACAAAATTCCTAACCTTTGGCTTCTACGTGCTAATATGTGGAGCATACCTAAGCAACTCCAAGAGTTTGGCCTCATACTCAAGCACCATGAAAATGCCATGTTATAAGGCATTGAACTCATTGAGTTGTTGCTCAATGTATTTCTCTGACAATACTGTTATGATGAAAATATTTCTATGTCTAAGGGGAAACCACAACAGAAGGAAATGACTACAGGAATCAATTCTATTCTCAAGTATTCTATATAAACAAATATGCTAGCAAGACAAGAAAAAATGCCTACCTCATCCAAACGTTCAATGAAGTCCATCGTTGAGCACTTAACCCAAATCATTACACCTGCAACTAGTCCTAAACAACTAAGCAAACCAAGCATATGGTGATAATATATGATTTTATCACATTCAATAGAATAATCCATTAACATACATAACAAATATGCCCATGGAATAATAATTCAAATATTTGCAAGATATCAATTGGACGAGAAACGAGTACTTCTATTAATATATAATCAACATAAGTGAATTAGTTACAAAATTTCTTGTTGGCACAGTTTGGAACAGAGAAGCTAAGTTTCTTCCACCTGGGCCTCCACCACTTCAATCCTCCACCAAAGTCAAGATCATATAAGAGAGACAATGATGTTCTCAATCAATAAGGGAAGATCTTGGGGGATGAAAACTATGTCCATACTTAAAGGACAAAGGGATGCAGACTCAATGTGAAGTGAATAATTCCTCCAGAGTAACTTTTCTCTCAAAGTTTAATTCTTTCTCCTCTTTCCATATCTCAGAATTGACCCATTTATATCCTTCAAATGGATCTGAAGGGGAGATTCAAAACACTTCCAGTATATGGGAAGCCAAGGATCATTGATCTCATGTCGTGACATGGAAACTGAACACCATTTTTCATTTTTGGGGACACTTCCCTATGTATATGTGTTGTAGTGGTGCAACCTATGTATACTCATGTTCTATAGTAGGCAAGGTGTGTATATGTGGAAAAACTGTATTTTTAGCTCTGGGATTTGCAAAAAGGGATGAAAAATATGCATAGGGAAATGGAAAAAGGCCTTATGCGCAATATTGCATGGGGTGAGTAAAGTATTTCTATAATAAATGCCCCCTAATGTTTGAGGTCATAGGAGTATCTGTGATGGTAGAAATACATTATAAAAACCCATAAGTGGAGTGATGGGAAACTAGCTGGAAGAACTAGTTGCTCATTACAATCTGTATTGACTTTGCGTACATGGCTGCCAATTTGAATTACACTACAGATCCTTATGAATATATACCAAACAACTATTTGTGGTCATGAATAGGAAAATACAAATGCAGTTACATGCCAAATATTGTCATAGTTAAAAACAAGGCCTGGTATAACCAGTCTCAAAACAAATCTGAAGATATATATATACAATGGAGTACAATCTGATCTCCCATGATCACTAAAGTCATATAGGTATTGGTCTAATGAAAAGGAAGCAACAACTCAGGAAATTTTCGGCCACATACTAATGTCTTCAAGTATTATGCACAATCCACTAAAGGTGAAAGTCTACATCATGTGAATAAAGGAGTTGAGGTCGAGCACAATGAGACGTCGTTTGATTACCGGTCATTGGGGTATACTGTTAACAAACGCAAGACAAACTAACGATGATGAAAGTAGGTATTAAGGAACCAAGTACATTATTACAAGTGTGAATAAAGGAGTCAGGGTTGAACACTTGAACAATCCATTGATCAATAGACATTGATGTATTCCCAACTGTCGATGGTGAGAGAAACTGCCACTAATGACTATAAGACCAAGGTACTCATAGTACTCTAGGTCTCGTTTCCAGAATATATGAACTGAAGTCGATAGAAGGAGACCTGGTAAAAGGAGATAATTAAGACATATCTCATCATTTATGATGCAGGAGCATCCACACGTCATCAAGCGAGCTAGCGCGCACGGAGAAAGAACCTACAGCTGGACAGTGCCAGCACGCACATTTTGAAATGCTTTGGGGATTGTTGCGCTGTCGTTTGGAAGAGGCATTCAAAGCAAGCGCAGTTGTATCGTATTAGTAGATATGAAAGCATTTATTAGAATTAATGTTGTTAGATAGAAATTAAAATATAGATTAGACAGTTTTAGCTTCAGAGAGGGAAAACGGAGTATAG
>ML811366.1:31070-56216 GCA_009831015.1 Picea engelmannii | reverse complement strand
GGCGAGGGCCAGGACTCCCATGCCCATTAAATTCGCGAAGGGCGATTTCCCGATTCGATCGAGGCCGTTCATCCGAGCGCGGACAGGCGGTACAAATCTGGAGTCTCGGACTTTCGGCACTCGGAGTGTCCAAGGGCAAGAACTTTTGTATCCTGGATTCGCGATCCGCGAAATCCCGAGATTGACGTGGCAGCGTGGGACCACGAAACTCACCGGAGGACAGGTGGCGTACGGTCGGAGTTTCGGGGTTCGGGGTTAGGTGGTGCGTACAAACTGTGTTCGCGTGGAACGCGAACTCCCGAAGTCCGAACTCCCGACATCTAAAAGGAAGAGCATTTGACTCTTCGGGCCCGAGAGAGAGATAGAAGGTCCTGGTGGGCGCAGACAGCTCGGTGAGGGGCAGGTTGCGTCAATTTAGCATGATGTACAAAGAAGGAGCTTCATGATTTGGAGTAAATCACATGAAGAAAATGTTCACAAACTAATGACACTGTGCATCTTTCGTGTGTGGCAAGTTCAAGTGGTACACGAAAAATAACCTCTGAATAACAACCAATGAGGAAAACTGCTAACAAAGGCGAGGAAACCCCCAATAAGTCTAATGGCATCCAATAAAGTACACTAATCCCAATGTGTAAATAGATGTCTTGTTGTCTAACACAAGGGAAACCACCCAGTCAAAGAGCAATGGTGAAATGTCGACTGTTGTGTTCAAGGTTACCTACCAATGAGGAAAGTAGGACGAGGGTGCATAGTAGGACTACAACATTATGTGATTCTAAGACAAACTGATGGTATGGATGACATGCAAAGTCAAGAGTTATGAGGAATGGACAACACAAGTTGATAGACATCCTTTGAACAAGAGCATGAGACATATGGAAGAATCTGGAAGCATAGACTCAATTATGACACCATGAGATAGATTCACTTGGCAATATTATTTCTTTCTAGACGAATCCAAAAAGATCTTAAATTAGACTCGCTTGGGAGTTTCTAGGAAGCACGTCATGGAGGAGGCCAAGTCTCCCATGTTGGACTTATGTGGAATGCTAGTATCTTACGAGTAGCCGACACAAGCTTGGGAAAACCAAAATATCTCCAAGTCATGGAGCATAAACTGCTAGCGGAGGTTATCGTCTCCATGATATATCAGATAATGTCTATTACTTGAAAGGACATAGGTGGAGGCATTGGATACCCCACAATACCATCCCAATCAAAGGGAACTTCTCCAGGACTTGAAGGGAGAGTACTCAGGGAGAGTAAAATTCTCTCTTCTTCAGAAGGAGAAATATCAGAAATGATAACGACATGGTTGAAGGATGCATCACCCTCCAAAAGGAGAGTTAGATTGATCAAATATTGCACTGGTATGAGGGTTTTTCCAAGGATAAAAACAACACAGATAAAGGATTAACTTACTTCTGCAATTTTATGGAACAACATAGACCAATACCATTTAAATTTTAGGGTTTGGTTTTCCCTAGTGGGAAAGTGAATCAATAATCAAGGTGAAATAATAAAGTTGTGATATTTTCTCATAGAGAAATGCAGAATATAAATGACAAAATCACCCCAACTAAAAAATTAACTTAAATCTCAATTAATTAAACCTTCAATAGAATTACCCCAACAATATTTATACAATAGAACTAAATTACATTTTAATTTAAATCTTGATGAGTTCAATTCAGTTTAGGATTACCTTAATTGAAGGCAAAGAATATGAAGTTGTTCTTTCACACTTGCGCTCCCTCTTGTCTCTCACTTGCTAACTGTGAAGACCTCACCGACACCTCCCATCCAAGGCTACAAGTACTCTTCTTCCCCCTTATCCCCCCAAGCCGCAAAGGGGCCATGTACAAACAAAAGCAGAAAGATCTAGCTCCTAGCTTGCCTTGCAGGGTCGGGCTACCACTCTCTCTCTCTCTCGAGATGGGTATCCCAAATCTCACGAGTAAAATCAATCAAATAAATTACGGAATCATAACTTTACGCATACCAGTCATGATCCATTCCTCTTATCAGTCATTTCTTTTATAGAGTTTTTCTTAGTGACCACTTCCCATTTGTACATTTAATTCATTTTTTTTAATTAATTATGAATTACTCCCCCCATACACTTGTCACTCATTCCCTTAGTTTCGCCAATAAATTCACAATTTATTTTAATTAAATGTCAATTTCCCTCACCCATCCTAAAAGTGCTCCTAAAATTACTCCTAGTTGTCCATGTATTCCCTCTATTTCCCTATTAATGGTTGGCGTCTTTCTCAAAGTTAGTCACATTTGATTTAGGAAAGTTCTTTAGTTAGACTAGACTAGATTCCTTTCTATGCTTCCACATTCATTTTTACATTTATTTCCATTCTTATCTTAGTTCCAATTTTGTATTCTTTTGCACATATTTATATAATTAAATATTTAGATATAATTTTTTACTCTTTCAATTCCTAACTTGATTTTTCTTCATCCCCCACTATTTATTAAATTCATAATTTTATTTTTTTTCAGTCTTCTTACCCACTTAAACCTAGGATCAAATTTTTAAGCTAGCCTTAGAATTTTTATGGGGATTTTATAATTAATAAAAATTACTAATTTAATATTTATTTTAAGTCCGAAAATGTCAAATTTTTTTTTATAGGAACCTAGGTTCATTGACTCACTTTCATTAAAATCACAAAATTCCCTTCAAGACACACTCTATGCTCCAAGGGTGCCACTCTCCTTTATTCAATTTTTATTTATGCAACATGCCCTTCAAGACGCACTATGTGCTCCAAGGGTGCCACTTGTCTTTGACTGATTTTGGTAATTGTCCAACCCTTGGAGTCAATAATCCATCAGGTGACCTTGTGAGAGACTAAGGGCCTCTAAGGAATAAGGAACCTACCTTATTAGGTGCCCCTTAGAATGTTTGTGAGAAACTATCTCAGTCTTCCCTCATGACATCGTGGATCTATCAAACTAGGTAATCGTTAACCTACAATCAAGCAACAAAGGAAGTGCTAGTAAGATATGCTAGGGTTGTTTCCACACCTCTCCCTCAATATCTGGTTTTTTTGCATGGCCCCTTTACTTCTTATGTGATTTTGATTAGCAAGCAATCCTCAGCCTACATACATCAACGAAACACTATCAACGATCCATAAACAATATCACAATATACCCGATCATGTGTCACATATGCATAAATATAAATACCCAAACCATATATAGTCCACTCCTTGACTCAATCCAGAGTCCATGGAGGTCCATCGATGCGATCGTCATCGTCAATCTGTCAAGTGTCCTTCACACTCAGGAGAAACCCGTCAATAGCACCTATCTATACATAGATATCAAATAAAATAACATCATAATCCAACAACATATTCATCTCAATCCATAAGCGTAACAAACAACCATATACAAAAATGGATCACTTGCACGCAAGTGTCCTCAAATAATAAGTCAAATAATGTGCGCGTAAGAGCGAGATGTTACACTTTTTTACCGTTTTGGGTCAATATCTGTATTTCTATATGTATGAAACAATTTACCATGTTGGGTTGAGCTTTTTATTTCTATATTCCATATACCCACTCTTCGTTATGTCGATACCACATTGAAGGGATCATTGTGTAAGGTTACCATGTCTCATTTCTATTATTATGACATGGTGTTTTCCTATCTCATTCTGTTATAATGATACTATGTTTCTAGGTTCCCTTACATAGTCCAACACCCTGCCTGGGTTCAGTGATTCCTTTCAAATCTACTAGTCTTCCAAACCGTAAACCTTTGGGTTACTCTCATTTCACCCATGGTTGGAAATACTAAACCCTTGTAATTTTTGGTTTGGTTTTGGGTCTGTATAGCGGCATAGCCCCTCGTTCCTTTAAATATATCTTACTGTATATGCATTGTTGTTTGGAATATCGTTGTATAAATGATAACTTATTGTGTAACAGAAAATGTTTTATTTAAACTTGTCAATTTTTCCCATACCCATCCTTTTGTTCAATCACGATCATGTTTAACTTACATTCTGTAAATTAACGATTACCCTGTAATTTTATGAGGTAAAAATACTCTTGATTGTTGAAAGGTACCGATGTTATTCAAAGATAGATTATGGTTGCCGAATTGAAAGAACAAAGGTACCTCTCCTTGATAGATAAGGATATCATTTGAGGTTCCCAAATAAGATAAGAGAAAATATAGAAGGTAAGGTCATCGCCCTTGATTTCTTCCCCTCAATGAAAAATGAGAGGGTTTATTTTGTATAAATAATGAATATCTCTTTATTCAAATGCACCTTAGCTTCCTTAGCCTTATTGATTGAACTAAGGGAAGGATTAATAACATGAGTGATAAGCCTATAAGTTCATTTACTCGTTCTAAGAAGCGATACATTATGATTCTATGATACAATCTGATTGTATGAAGTGATACATCCAATCCGAAGCAATCAATCTATCTAGGCAGCGATACATTTCGATAACATCCTCGATTCATACTCTAACGTCCTCAATTATATGGAGGGTAGGGCCATATATTCTATGGAAGGTAGGATGCATGTGATTAATAAATGAGTCTGGAGGGTAGGGAAATATTTACCAATGAATAAATCAATGTTAGGCCCGGTTCCCCAAAGAGAAGAAGAGATTGAGGGAAGAAAACCACGACAGAGTTACTCGGTTACTGCTAAACTATCATGACCATTCAACAGATACCCATTGTAGATTCTTTCTTGGTTACACATTTGATTCCAAGATTCAATAATGAAGGGGTATCTTACTTGCATGCATTGGATACCTTGTCATTGTTGGGACAAGCTCGCAGATATTTAAACTGTTTCATGTGCATAAAAGAAAAGACTCGCACAGAGTCGTATCCTGTTATATATTCTAGTTGAATTTATATATATTTTTTTATCATTTACCTTTGTTAGAGCTCACCATGTATTGAATAATCATTCTTTGTTTAATTAATTTGTTACAATAACATGTCTTCACCTGTATACACTCTTTGAAATAAAACTTGTAGAATTTGTTAAATTCGCTAGCCTACCTATGTCATAAAGGGACTCTATTTATAATTATTATCTCATGGTATTTTAGCCATATTTAAGATATTTATAACTCGAAAGTACTATTCTATGGTTATTATAACTCGTTTATGTGGGTATCCATCTTGATTTATTAATCCTTTCACTTTATCAATTTAAATACTACAGGTTATCAAGATTTTTGTTCTTCAATGAAAGACTTACTTATGTTAGTACTTGCGTGATTGATAATATTTTCACAAGTATATACATTGATGATGGGTCCCTTTTGTCTTGCGAGGGAACCCATCAGGTGAGAAAAACACCCACTTCCCTCCTCTGTCTTGGATTGGTGGCTTCGCATGTTTGCGAGGATGCTTCTTCTAACATCAAAACCCAAGTTAAGTAATTTAAATTCTTTACTTTGTTGCAATTTTAGTAATTTTGTACTTTAATAATTTACTAAATATCATTTATATATTTTTTACAGGTTTGGGAGGCACCCCATACACTTGGAGAGGCAATCCGCCTTTCCATAAAAGGTATTCGGGTTCCATCTTCTTCCACCAGTCTTTTCGAGAATTCACTAACATTTTTATGTAGTTCGCTTATATTTATATTCACTTAGATAGAGTGTTTTTTTTTAGAAACACAAAAGGTTGTGGAACTCTTAGGTCCTATGGTACCCCAACTATAATGTTTGGATAATGACCTATTGACTCTAATAGTTACTTTTGCAAGAAAATATGAGGTCTACTGTATCAAGAACATTTATGGGTAATAGATGTAAATAAAACATGTACTTGAACTTTTATTCTTTCCTCCTATTCACACAATGATAGTAGCACAATAACAATACAATATGATTTTCTTTATTTTCGGCACTAATTGATTATGTACAGATCCAAACAGTAATAAAAAATAGATCTTTATTGGCCAATAGGAATATACACATAGTTTTCTATTTATTTCTATATGCATGCCTATATATATAGTCATATATATATATATATATATCTTACATTCAGATAAACATTATTACCAATATCATTCTACTATAGCAAGCCATAAAATATAACATGGTTATACAGTCTCTTTAAACAGATTTCACTTATGTGTATACAAGAGAAACATATTCCTAACATATAACTACCATAGATATAACATCAATAATAAAATTTATACTTGATATATGTATTTGAATAGGCTAGTGTTGGAAACAAAAAGGAACAACCACATTCCACCCAACCATAGAACAAAACAACCACAATTACTTGTCTTGATCACCCCCTAGCTTGACCATGAGTGAATAAGGGCGAACTGAATTATCCTCCTCAAATATAGTCACCATCAGCAGATCTGAATATGTCTTTCCTCACACTACAAGTGCTCATAAAAACAAACAATTCTCAATCCCTTCCCCAACATAGTAAGAAGTGTCCTGCCTCCCACACATGTTGTATATATTATTGTGCCTAGGTCTTTCATTCCTTTCCCTCCTTGGGGAAATTATCAAATTTACAAATCCATGATTTTTAGGGGATGATAGTGGTCAAATTCAACTTCTTCCACTTGTAAAAATCATCCCTGAGGTAAATCAAACATGTTCCCCACTCATGGAGTCATGGTTAGATATTTTTAACATGGTTGTTCTGTTTGTCTTCCAACATTAATTTTATTAAAATTGTGTCTCATACATGTGTCGAATAAAAGAGGACAGTTGGTCAAGTCAAATATTTTCCCATGAGTCATCAAATAATTAATTACAAAATCCAAAATTCCAAATTCGCATTTTCCATAAATGGAAAATAATTTCCAAATCTGAATTTTCCAAAAACAGAAATTTATTTCAATAAACATAGAATTGATTTTCTAAATTTTGAGGATATTACATCTTTTTCCCCTTAAGTACAACATTTTCCTCAGTGTTCATTCTTGTCTCAGAATATGGTTGGATAAGATTCCAACATATCTTCTTCCAATTCCCAAGTGGCCTCCTCAGGACTAAAGTGCTTCCATTGCACTTTTACCTAGGCGATGGCTCTATTCCATAGTACTATTTCTTTCATGTCCGGAATGCACATAGGTTCTTCTTTGAACTCACCTTCTGGTTCCACCTGCACCATGTTCCAATCAATGATGTTAGTAAGATCATGAATATACCTTTTTAGTAATGAAACATAAAAAACATTATTAACTTTTAGATTTACAGAAAGTTCTAGTTGATATGCCATGGGTCCGATTCGAGTTAAAATCTCGAAGGGGCCACAAAAACTTTGTGCCAACTTTGAGAAAAATCCTAGATTTTGAGAAGTCCTTCTTTATTTGACTTTTATATATACATGTTCTCCAATTTGAAATTCTTGATGTCTTCTTTTTAAATTTGCATAACTTTTCTGTAGGTCCTGGGCCTCTTTTAAATTTTGTTGTACTATTTTTACCATCCTCTCCATCTCATGGAGAATTTTTGGTCCCACCATAATCCTGTCAAATGGATTATTCCAACTAATCAGGATTGTGCATTTCTTTATGTATAATTCTTCGAAGGGTCTCATCTTAGTTGATGTCCGATAACCATTATTGTAAGAAAATTCAACTAAGTGTAGGTACTCATCCCACTTAGTTTTCTTCGTTCTTACATACATTCTCAACATGTCTTCTATAATATGGTTTTCTCTTTTTTTTCCCCCATCAATTTGAGGATGGTATCTTGTACTGAAATTCAAGTTAGTATCCAATCCTTCAAACAATTCCTTCCAACAATTTGATGCAAATTTGACATCTCTATCGAAAATCACCATCTTAGGAATTCCATGCAATATAAATATTTATTTCATAAATATTTCAGCGATATTAATCGCTTTATGAGTATATTTCACATGTATAAAATGTGCATATTTTTTTAGTTTATCAACCACTGCCATAATCGAGTGATTTTGTCTTTGAGTCTTAGGAAAACTGACGGCAACCGCACTCCTCGAGGCACGACCGCTCTCCTTAGGACCTTCTTTCCTCTCGGCCCAAAGAACTCAACGGTTCTTCTATTTCCCTATCAGGAAATCTGCACCCCACAGGTTCCTCTTCACGCGACCCTCCTTTTCTGTACTTGGAGGATCGAAACTTTTCTTTATCACGTCTTCGCAACTAACGACTCCCAACACCCAATTTTCCAATCTCCGATACACGAGACACCAAAAAGCCGAGACTCGCGGTCTCGCTCCCTCACAACTTCGCCACTCGCGAGGTCAAATGATTCTTACCTCGACTCCCGAGGCCCGAGACGCCGAACCTCTGATACGAATTTATCGTGCATCTGCGACTTCGCGCCCTCGCTCCCTCACTACTCGCAACCTTCCACACTGATTTCTCCGCTTTCTGAGTCCCGATGTGATGAGACTCCGATATTCTCCTATCGCACTTTCTCTATCTCGCGCCTCGCAACTTGAAGCTCCCAATATTTGGGCTTTCAACTTACGAGCCCCGAGCTCGCTAGATTTTGGCTTCCGCCACCTGTATTCCACTTACTCCAGTGGCCCCACATGACTTACGTCACCATCGGGATATCGCCTCTCGCTCTATCATGACTTCCTTTGCGTAGATTAGGAGTCTCACCTCACGAACTCCCGATATGCCGATCCACGAGTAGGACCCTGCTCCTCGTGATCCCGATCGATGGCTCCTGCCCTTCTAAACTTCGAACCTTTTCCACACCGGCACTATAGCCTCCTTGTGCCCCACTAGATCCAATGGCCCACGTAATTCCGTGAAATATCCTCGAAGAATTGCATCCGTCTGTTCTTCCTCGTACAATTCCATGAAAAGGAAGAAATGTCTCTCCGCGAGACTCGTTGTCTGCTCGCCAACCTGCGACGTTCCCTCTGAACTTTCAATGACAACTTTCCTTGCGCTTATCCTTCAATCAGTTCGAAGGCCTACTCCTTTTGAGCTTCCTTGCAATTCTCAATTACTTAAAAGGAACTTTTCACGCCCTCCTTGTGGAAAATCTTCAACCACGACCAAGTGTTGAAGTCTTTCGACCCTGCGCACTCCTGCAGTAGCAGTCTTCCAACCCTTTTCTCAGAATCGCAACTCTGAGACTTCACTTGGCCTGCGCACTCTTTGCACGACACTGCGTCTATCTGCACTCTCAAGGGAATGAGAACAAAATCCTTCTCTAATTGAACCCTGCAGTCACGCACTCCTTGCAGGAATCTTCTGGCTCACTCAGAGAAACAATTGAAACTCATTCACTCACCCTCTCAAACTTCAATTCAACCATGAAATCACATACACAGTATATAAAAGAAAATGTATGACAGGAAGTAACTATTCATGAGCATAACATCAACATACAGAGAATAGACACATAACCATGGATTTGAATCAAAGTTTTCTTCTATTAATTCAATGCTTGTACATGAGTGTTCTTCATACAATTCTCTACTTTCTCTTCTACTTCAATAATGTTACAATGTACAAAGGAGGGTGTCTATATCCATTTTCCCTCTCGACCTCTAAACTATCAAATCTAGACTTAATTATTCTATCTACCAGCATTAACTATTTTAAATGCCTCAACTACCTAAGGACGAGAGCTATCCGCTCAAGGTCCATTACAATATACAAGTGCATCGTCTCTTAAATGATTCATTTAATATTACGCAACATTCCCAAAGTATTTTCAAAATATGTGTTGGCTTATCCAACTGTCTTCCGCTCGATGTGTTGGCTCGCTTGATGTGTTGTCGATGCTCCTGCATCAAAAACCTGTGATGAAGTCCATCGAGATAGTCTCCCATTTCCATTCTGGTATAGGAAGAGGCTGTAACAAACCTGTTGGATGATGATGTTCAACCTTTACCTATTGACAATCTAAGCATTTAGAAAAATATTTAGTTGTTTCATTCTTAATGTTAGGCCAGTAAAACAATTTTCTTAAGGTTTTTATTTTTCTCTGGTATCCTGGGTGACCATAATACATATTTTGGTGCATTTCATCAAGAATTATTGTCATTAAATCAACAAAATTAAGTACATATAGCCGTTTTTTTAACCTTGACAGTCCATTTTTATCTAAACTCAAATCTTTTATGTTTAGTATTTATGCATTTCCTTGCAATTTTGTTGTTTTTTTAATGTAATTTTCATCGTTACTCCTTGCAGATATTATTCTTTTCTCAATATCATTTTCTTATTTGCTGATACTTATTTCATAGAGTCCATTAGTCCCCTGACTTAGTGCACCTGGAACTTTTTTTTCCTTACCTTTGATGTGTCATACCTCGAAATCAAATTCTCTTAAAAAGGACAACCATCTTGATTTCTTTGCATTGAGGTCTAGTTGACTAAACAAATACTTTACACCACTGTTGTCAGTTAATAACAAAAAAAATATTCCCATTAAATAATGTCGCCAAATTTTAAATGCACGAATTACGACTGTTAATTCTAAATCATGAGTCACATAATTTCGTTCATGTTCTTTCAGTTTACATGATTCATAAGAGATGACATGTTTGTCTTGTGTCAGTACTCCTCCTAATCCTTCTTTTCTTGCATACACAAAAACTATAAAATATTTATCGAGATCCTCTACCTTTAGTATAGGTATTGTAGTTAACATTCTTTTTAGTTTATCAAAGTTGTCCTGACACTTTTTTGATGAAGTAAATTGTATTCCCTTTTTTTGTAGTGAGGTAATCAAATATGCGATCTTGGAAAATCCTTCAAGAAATCTCCGGTAATAACCGATAATTCCCATAAATGATCTAATGTATGATACATACTTAGGGATAGGCCATTCCATAATGGATTTTATCTTTTCTAGATCAACAACAATAGCATATTCGTATATTACATGTCCTAAGTACTGTGTCTTCCTTTGGTAGAACTCGCACTTATCAAACTTAGCATATAACTTATGTTCCCTTAAAGTCTACAATACTATTTTAAGATGTTCTTCCTATCAGGGATGATTTTAAGGATGGAAATCTATTTTAAAATGTAGAAACCTTGGCGAATCTTACTAATCCTTCATATGCCAACTATAAATGATTGGTGATATTTTTGTAAAAATATTCAAATTTCTAAGGATTTTATATAGTTTTTATAAAATTTTGGCGATTTTTAAGGTAAAATAATTTATTCTATAGAATTTGGGTGAATCATTTTTAAAATAGTGAATCTCATTTTTGGAAAAACCATGGAAAATTAGCCTATGAGCGAAATTTAGCCCCTAAAATCATCCCTGCTACCTATTCTTCTTATGTTTTCGAGTAAATTAGAATATCATCGATAAAAGTCAGCACAAATTTATCCAGATATTGTCTGAATATACTATTCATCAAGCACATAAAGGTGGGTGGTATGTTAGTAAAACTGAATGGGATTAAAACAAACTCATAATGTCCATAACATGTTCTAAAAGTTGTTGTATTTATATCTTCATCCTTTATTATGACTTGTTGGTAACCAGACCTTAAATCTATTTTAGAAAATATCTTTGCTCCTCCAACTTTGTCAAATAGGTCATTAATTATGGGTAAGGGATACTTATTCTTAATCGTCATTTTATTCAGTTTTCGATAGTCAATACATAGTGTTGAAGTCCCATCTTTCTTCTTAACGAATAAAAATGGTGCTCCCCAAGTCCAAACACTTGGTCTCATATATTCCTTATCTAGCAGTTCTTGTAACTAGATTTTCGTTTCTGTTAATTCAGGTAGGCTCATTCTATAAGGTGCCTTAGATATTGGGGAAGATCTAGGTAGTAGATCGATAGAGAAATCTATCTCTCTACTTGGAGGTAGTTATGGTATTTCATCTACAAATAAATCTTTGAACCCACATAGGACTGTAAAGTGTTCTAAACTCGGTTTACTTTCTTCTCTTAGGAGGTTAGTTACTTGTACAATATAAATTTGGAAACCTTTGTTCATGCATTTCTTAAATTGCATCGTTGATATTTTCCTAACATAAGCAGGTTTTCTAATTCCTTGTGTTGTTATAAATATGTTATTTTCCTCTATGTGCACAAATGACTTTTCGTAGCAGTTTAATATCACTTTTTGTCTCTCTAACTAGTCCATTCCAATGATTATGTAATATACCAAAGGTAAAATGTTCATATTTAACTTTTTACTTTGACCATCTATGCTTAGTTCACAATCATAAATAAAATATGTTACTTTTATTTTGGTCCCTATTGCTAATTGCACTAACCAGGACTTAGCATGCTTTACTTTCTTTAGCTTGTTCAATTCAACTAAAGCAGGAGTAATATAACTCTAACTAGATCCTAGGTCAATTAGTATAAAGACATTGTGGGAATGAATTCTACCTTCAAATTCCACAATAGTGGATTGATGATATTCTTGTCTTCCATCCAAAGATGCATTGATTTTATGCATGCTTCTACCAATATCTCCAACCGGCGAAGTCTCTTGAAGGTTATGTATTGAAGTTCTTGCTGTGGGATTTAAGTGTGAAAATTTTATCATCAAGTGAGGTACTCCACATTCCCAACACTTGAATTGTAACATCTACGACCACCCAGGTTGGTCCATGCTAGTCTAGAAAAAACTTTCATTCTATGCTCCACATAATGTAACATACCCATCATCCAACTAAGCTATTCCACATAAATTTTCCGAACTGCATGCAAATAAAACATATACACACAAAACTCTTGCGAAACTTTATATATAAAATGTAAATAGACAAATACATTATGTAAATGCACAGATTCATACTCAAATAACAATAAACATATACACGCATCATATATAGGAAATACCCATAAATATAAAGACAGTTATAAACAACACATAGGATAAACACATAAAAATAAACACATAAATAATAATGAAGCATGTAATTTCTCACACAATTGACACTTATATTGGTAAGAATATCACCAACTATGTGCAGACCTTCCACGAACCTCCCAGCCTTATACCACACTGCTCATCACTCTTAGTAGTGAGTCACCCCCGAGCTGGGACTACACTCCACCCGGGTAAAGGGATTCCTAACCAGGCTAATGAATCATAAACAAGAGGAAAGAATTTGTCACAGGTGCCAACTAAAACAAACAACCTACAATCCCTCATTCCCCATATTCCTGTCCCACCCCAGGAAGTGTGCCCCTTCTCTACTCAACATTCCTTCAGCTGCCCCACCTCCTTTCCAGGATTCAACAACACACCGGATAGGAAGTCTCATATCCTTGTAGCTGTTGTTTATGTTGATTAAGGTTGGTTGTCATTGATGACAACCCTTGAAGAAAGCCCCATAGCACAAAGATTTGGGTAATGGACTCAATATTGTTTGATGTAAATAAGACTTATTATTGTTTTGTCATAGTTGATAAGAAGTAAATATGGATGAAGTCCAAAGTGGTCCCCTTATGGTGAAATCCCTCATGAGAAGACACTTTGTGGAGTAAGAGAACCCATGCTTAATTGTGGAATAATGAGATGAATAAAAGAGAATTTGTCAGGGAAAATATCCTAGATGAATATTTCCTGTCATGTCATTTCCGGTGGTATGTGGAACGTCACATAATTCCTCACTGTTAGAGAGTTATGACCATGAGAAGTTGGAGACCCCAGGTTTGGGTAATGGACCCAAGTTTGTTTGATGGGTAATGGAATGAGTTATGATATATTTTCAGATAATACTATTCTATATGTATAGTACATGTCATTCCATTTCTGGTGGTATGTAGAATGCCACATAACTCCTCACGGTTTGAGAGTTATGGCCTTACGAAGTTGGAGGACCCTCATATGTCATCTAGAAGCCCCAAAAGGTCAAAGTAGTCAAAGTAGTTTAAGAGATTTTAAAAGTTAAATAATAAAGTGAAGTGATGAGTGTATTATAATTCAAAGTGAATACAAAATAAATTATTTCAATAATAAATTTAATGGAGAAATTTGAAGCGGACCCAACCCTAAAATAAGGAAAGTGGGTCAAGTGACCTAGAAGATGTTTTTAAGGAAGCTACTTGGAGAGTATAAATAAGAAGCAAGGCTCTCTCATTTGAATCAAACTTGAGAATATTGAATATCTATATGTGTCTAAGGTAATCAAGGATATCTAAACCATAATTCTGAGTGAAGGTGAAGAAAAGAAGCACGAAATGCAAGGAATGATAAATTCTTTTGATGGTGCTTTCTAAGGTATGTTATTTACTGGTCATCTCACCATTTTCGCCATACTTTTTTTCTATAATTATTTAGAATGTGAAATTGCTTTGCAAGTGAGAAAACATATCCAAGTATCTTTGGTAAATAATTCATCTTGTGGGTCATTTTATTTTTGGAGTTACACTACGTGGAAAATAGGGTTTGTGGCAAGTCCTGAAAGTAGTCAAAATCAGGTGTTTTGGGTAAAAATGTCATAGCGTATTCATAAAAGATCCAAATTTAGTGGAAAAAAATGTGTTAGTTAGGGTAAAGTATTTAGTATGTTTTGTAATAGTTTCTAACCAATTCATCAAATATTTTGTGCGGTGCATGCTCTACAATGTCTCTCTCTAGAATAAACCATAATTCAGCAAGGTATGTCATTTTTGTTACAACTCATTTTCTGAGGGGTACCAAGTAGTGACACTTGGATGAGTTTCATTAAACACACTGAAGAACATTGTGTATAATTTTCATTTATTTATATATTACAGGTTCAAAGTTATGATTACTTCAAGTTAGGGCTGTTGACTAATCCAAAACTAGGCATCGAGACTAAAGAAAAATTTGATGAAAATGCTAGTCTCTTGTTTTTAAAGTTAAGGAAGGTTTGCAGGAATGTGATCATATACACCAGGTCTATTATAGAGCTACAAATCAGATTTTTATAATGAAATTGATGAGGGATTTTGGTTGTGGTACATGTTGAGTACATGGTTGAGACAAGTAGTTGATGAGTTGGCGCACATACATGAGGTGTATAGATGATGGCGTTGGTACATATTGATGATTCATAGTTGATGAGTAGTTGAATCATGATAGGTACATACTTGATACATTGTTGGATGCACTTGTTTATGGTACATGTTGATTACAGGTTCGTGCATGGTTGATGCACTTGTTTATGGTACAGGTTGATTACAGGTTGAGGTACAATTTGATGCATGGTTCAGATTTATTGGTAAAGGTTTAGAATGGTATATCTCATAGTGATAGTGTGACAATGGTTCCATAATTCTACTTCTACTTCAGGGTGGCAAGACGGGGCAGGGACAAGTGGTTGTAGCCACCTTCCGGTTATAGCCGGAGAACATTGGGGGTTGTATCCTCCTTCTGGTTATAGCCAGAGAATTGGGGAGTAGGAGATTCCCTTACGTTGTAGCCTGAGAAACTAGGGGGTTGGAGCCTCCTTCTAGTTGCAGCTAGAAAACAAAGGAAGTTGGTGCTTCCAATGAATATAATTCTTCAAGACATATAAGAAAAAGCATTCCGTGGATTTCTCCCAATTTGGGTTTCCACATAAAACATTGGTGTACTGTGTATGTGTGTGATTGTTTATTTATTACTGCTCATTATTGGATAATAATTCTACATTGATATAACATTTAAAGAAAAAAGATTATAATTACGCTATTACTGATTCACCCCCCCTCTCAGTAATCCAGGAATTGGTATCAGAGCAGGTTCCTTCAGAAATCAGTTTAACCACTAAAAGGTAGATCATGGAGAGTACCAACTCTTATAAAAATGAAATACGACAGTTTGATGGACATAAGCATACTTTTTGGAGCATAAGGATGAAGACATATATACGTGCACAGGGATTTCATGTTTGGCAATCAATTGTAGATGGATACACAACACCAGAAGTTCCACCAACAAATGAAAAAACAGTGAAACTCGGTCAGAATAATTCCAAAGCCGTAAATGCACTTTTGAATGGTCTCAGTGATATGGTATTCACCAAAGTTTCACATTGTAAATCTAATAAAGAGATTTGGGACAAGCTTTGAAATATTTATGAAGGAGATTCAAAAGTCAAAGAAGCAAAGCTTCAAAATTACAGAGGTCAGATCGAACACTAAAAATGAAGGAAGATGAAGGTATTGCAACCTACTTCTTGCGAGTTGATGAAACAGTGAATGCAATCATAGGACTGGGAGAAGAAATTGAAGAATCTATAATTGTTCAAAAGGTACTAAAATCTCTTCCTATGAGATTCAACCCTAAGATATCAACACTAGAAGAAAGATTGGATCTAAAATCAATAAGCATGGAAGAACTGCATGGAATCTTCATAACATATGAGATGAGAACTGAACAGGAAAATCTAGATGTAAAAGAATCATCCTTAAAAGAATCCAAAAGATCAAAGAAAAAGAAAAAGGAACAAGAAGAATATAGGATCAGTAGTGACGTCTCAGAAGATGATGAAGAAGTGGCCAACTTCGTCAAAAGACTGAACAAGGGAACCAACGGAAGGTATAGAGATACGATTCCTTTAATTTGTTTTAATTGTGATGGTATTGGTCATTTTGCTAACAAATGTCCTCATAAGAAAAAGAGAAATGATGAAGGTTACTCAAAAGGCAGACAAACATATAAAGGTAAAAGAACTACAAAGAAAGTTTTCAAGAAAACATTTTGCACCAAAGAAGACATCTCATCATTAGATGAAGATGAAGTCAGTGACAGTGAAATAGGGAGAGTTCTATTCATGGCAGTAGAAGACTCTGATAAAGAGGACTCTGAAGAAGAATATGAAGAAGCATATGAAGAAGAAATTGAAGAGGTAGAAGTTGAATTCTGAGAAGAATTAATGAGTGCCATAGAAGTTATCATAAGAGAAAAGAAGAAAAGAAAGAAACTACAAGTAGAACTAGATAAAAAAAAGACACTCAAGAACTAGAACAAATGATCACAAAATTGAAGGTTCAAATAGAAGAAGATAAAAGAATTGAAGAAGCACTCAAATAATAGCTATAACGAAAGGATAGGATCATTGGAAACCTGGAAGGAGAGATTGTCACACTAAGAAAGGATATTCAAAAGAAAAATATGCAGAATAGCTCAAAAGTTCTGGATGCCATTATCAGCAGTCAAAAATCTTGTCTTGAGAAGTTCGGACTTGGATACAATCAGACAGAAAAGGGATAAAGCTCCAAAACAACAGAGCAAGAAACAAATCCAAAAGGTTATGTAGAAACAATCAAAGGGGATAAAAAGATATACATTGAAGATTACAAGGACACTCCTCCACCAAGAAGATTCGTATTTCAGAATCAACAACAGATAGACAGGCCTCAAGAAGAAGAAGGATTCATAAGAGCACCTCCTTTTATAAAATCTTCAACTACTATGTATCAAACTATATTTTTTGGTTTATGTTATGCATGTAGTAATTTTGGACATAAAGTTGTAATTTGCAGAGCTAACAACAAGAACAATAATTGCTTTGAGAGCCACACACAAAGGGGTTATTAAATAAGACCTAGTGAAACACATAGAAGAAGTTACAATAGGTTTGAATCTTTGAGCACTGAAGTGGAATGTTATAAATGTAACAATTTTGGACACATGGCCAAAAGTTGCAGAATGACAGTCCCTCCTAAAGAACCTCAACAGAGTCACAAACAAGAACCTCAGAAAATGACATGGATAAGAAAGCAAGATCAATATAGCAATGAAAAATGCATAGTCGCTCTACAAGCTAAAGAGAAGGAACATGGTTGGTATGTTTATAGTCAATGTTCAAAACACATGAAATATGATAGAGACAAGTTTCTTACATTACGAAAGGCAAGATCTGGATCAGTCTCCTTTGGAAATGATGATTCATCCAAAATCATTGGAAAAGGCACAGTCTGAATTGCGAACAAGAATGAAAAGGTAGAAAATGTTCTACTAGTAGAAGATATGAAACATAATATTTTAAGTGTGAGTCAAATGTGTGATGAAGGTCATAAAGTTACTTTCAATTCACAAAAGTGTGCGATAAGAAAAGAAGGTTCAGGGAAATTGGTCACTACAGCTGCAAGAACTTCAAGCAACATATATGTGTTAAGCAAAATTGGAAATGAAAAGTGTTGTCTAGGAAAGGAGGATGAAAGTTGGCTATGGCACAGAAGAATGGGTCACATGCATTTTGATAACCTTGTCAAAGTCATCAAAAGAGATGCAGTCAAAGAAATTCCCCAGATCACAAAACCAATCAACACTTTATGCAAGCATTACCAACAAGGAAAGAAAACAAAGACCAGGTTCAAATCAAACGAATATTCAACAAAAAAACCATTGGAAATTGTGCATACTGATCTAGTTGGACCAACTACAACAAAAGGATTAAAAGGTGAGAGATACTTTATGTTATTAGTTGATGATTATACAAGAATGACTGTAGTTTTCTTTCTCAAGAACAAATCAGAGGCTTTTGAAAATTTCAAGATCTACAAGGAAATGGTTGAAACTGAGATGGATTCAAGAATCAAATGCTTAAGATCGGATAATGGAGGAGAATTCACCTCAAAGGAATTTATGGACTACTGCAACAATCGTGGAATAAAAAGGCAATTCTCCATCTCTAGGACACCTCAATAGAATGGAGTTGTTGAAAGAAAGAACATGATAGTACAAGAAATGTCTCGAACAATGATAATGGATTCAAAGTTGACAAATATTTTTTGGACACTAGCAGTGGATACAGAAGTTGACATTCAAAACAGATTAATGCTCAGAAACAACACTAATAAAACTCCCTATGAGCTATGGAAAGGAAGACGAACAAATGTGAAGCACTTTAGAGTTTTTGGAAGAAAATGATACATCAAAAGAGAAGATGGAAGAATGGGAAAGTTTGAATCTCATGTGGACAATGGAATACTTGTTGGTTACTCAAGTACAAGGAAATAATACAAGTGTTACAATCTAATATTAAACAAAGTTGTGGAAAGCATCAACGTAACAATTGGTGAAATAGGCAGACCAGAGTCAAATAAATAACAAAACAAATCAATGGAACAACTTTTTGAAGAAGAAGATGAAAAAGAAGAAGAAGAGGAAGATGAAGATGAAGAGAATCCGACAGAAGTAGAAGAACAAGTTCAACAAGTATCTCCAAAGACACCTAACAAACGAGTACAGAAGAATCATCCTTAAGATCAGATTATTGGAAACAAAGATGCAGGAGTTGAGACTAGATGAAAAATCCGTTCACCAAAACAAACACACCTAGCACTCTTATCCACAATTGAACCAAATTGTTTTGAAGAAGCCAGCAAGGATGAATTTTGGCATAAGGCCATGGATGAAGAATTGGATCAAATAGAAAAAAATGACACTTGGGAATTTGTTCCAAGACCAAAGAATAAGAATGTGATCGGCACAAAATGGGTTTTCAGGAATAAATTGAATGGATATGGACAGGTTACAAGGAACAAATCTAGATTGCTATGTAAAGGATATGCACAGATTGAAGGAATTGACTTTGAAGAGACATTTGCCCCAATTGCCAGAATGGAAGCAGTCCATTTGCTTTTAGCTTATGCATGCTCCAAAAATGTTCAAGTATATCAGATGGACATAAAATCATCTTTTTTGAATGGGGAACTTGAAGAAGAAGTCTACATTGAACAACCAAAAGGATTTCATTTGTCAGAGAACACAGACTATGTGTGTAAATTAAAGAAGGCCTTGTATTGTCTAAAACAAGCTCCTAGAGCATGGTACTCTAGACTGGATAAGTATCTGCAGTAGGAAGGATTCTAGAAAAGGAAGTGCAAACAACAACCTCTACATCAAGGTAATTCAAGGTAATATTTTATTAATTGAAGTTTATGTTGATGATATTATTTTTGGTAGTGATGATGATAGGTTAAGCCCAAAATTTGCAAAAGACATGCAGAATGAATTTGAAATGACATTACTTGGAGAAATATCCTTCTTTCTAGGACTTCAGATACATCGATGCAACCAAGGAATTTTTATTTCTCAAACCAAGTATATCAGAGAAATGCTAAAGAGGTTCGGAATGGAAGATTGCAAACCAGTTATCACTCCCATGAAAACCAGTTCTAAGTTGAACAAAGATGATAATTCAAAATCTACATATCAGAGGCAATATAGGTCAATGATTGGCATCCTACTATATGTGACATCATCCAGACCAGATGTAATGCAAGCAGTTGGATAGGTGGCACGATTTCAAGCAGCACCAAAGGAATCACATGTATTAGCAGTAAAGAGGATCTTTAGATATCTCAAAGGAACATAAGAGTTTGGATTATGGTATCCAAAAGGAAAATATCTATCACTTATTTCCTACACAGATGTAGATTGTGCAGGTTGTATTGATGACCAATGAAGCACCAGTGGAGCATCGTTCTACTTAGGTGAGTGTCTGGTATCATGGCTAATCAAGAAACAATCATCGATATCTCTATCTATAGCTGAGGCAGAGTATATTGCAGCAACAACATGTTGTACACAGGTTCTTTGGATGAAACAAACTTTGATAGATATGCAGGTTGAGTATGATGAGCCCATTCCAATATATTGTGATAATACAAGTGCCATCAATATCTCAAAAAACCCGGTGATGCACTTCAAGACGAAGCACATTCCAATCAAGTATCACATTCTACGGGAACAGGTTGCAGAAAAGAACATCAAAGTTGAGTATGTGGTCACAAAAGAACAAGTGGTAGACATCTTTACAAAACCACTTCCACGGGAAGCCTTTGAATATTTTTTCCAAAGACTTGGAGTTATTTCTTCTCCAAAAATGAATGTTTTTTGAATGCTTTTTGAATTCTTATCTTATATGTCTTAGATGTACATGAGGAAGCACCATAAGAGGACATTCATTCAGGGGGAGAAACCCTAGATGGAAATATACCTTTGCCATTGATGACAAAGGGGTAGAGATTTATTAGATGCAGAGGATAGATGGATGGTTCCATGGGGAGCATATTGATCAGATGCAGAAGACAGAGGCATGGTTCCAGGGGGAGCAGATTTATCAGATGTAGAGGACAAAGGCATGGTTCTATGGGGATCATGAGTGATATGATTTCAGCATTGCATCAAAGTGTTTCCATCAATGCCAAAAGGGGAGATTGTTGATTAAGGTTGGTTGTCATTGATGTAAACCCTTGAAGAAAACCCCGTGGCACAAAGGTTTGGGTAATGGACCCAATATTGTTTGATGTAAATATGAATCATTATTTTCTTGTCATGCTTGATAAGAAGTAAATTTGGATGAACTCCAAAGTGGTCCCCTTATGGTGAAAGCCCTCACAGGAAGACGCTTTGTGGAGTAAGAGAACCCACGCTTAATTGTGGAATAATGAGATGAAGGAAAGTGAATTTGTTAGGGAAAATATCCTATATGGATATTGCTTGTCATGTCATTTCCAGTGGTATGTGGAACGTCACATAATTCCTCACGGTTACAGAGTTATGACCATGACAACTTGGAGACCCCAGGTTTGGGTAATGGACCCAAGTTTGTTTGATGGGTAAAGGTATGAGTTATGATATATTTTTAGATAATAATATTCTAAATGGATAGTACATTTCTTTCAATTTCTGGTGGTATGTAGAACGTCACATAACTCCTCACGGTTTGAGAGTTATGGCCTTACGAAGTTGGAGGACCCTCATATGTCATCTAGAAGCCCCAAAAGGTCAAAGTAGTCAAAGTGGTTTAAGAGATTTTAAAAGGTAAATAATAAAGTGAAGTGATGAGTGTATTATAATTCAAAGTGAGTACAAAATAAATTATTTCAATAATAAATTTAGTGGAGAAATTAGAAGTGGACCCAACCCTAAAATAAGGAAAGTGGGTCAAGTGACCTAGAAGATGTTTTTAAGGAAGCTACTTGGAGAGTATAAATAAGAGAAAAGGCTCTCTCATTTGAATAAAACTTGAGAAGATTGAATATATATATGTGTTTGTGGTAACCAAGGATATATAAACTGTAATTCTGAGTGAAGGTGAAGAAAAGAAGGCCGAAATGCAAGGAAGGATAAATTCTTTTGATGGTGCTTTCTAAGATATGTTATTTACAGGTCATTTCACCATTTTCGCTATAACTTTGTTTCTATAATGATTCAGATAGAGAATTTTATATTCAAGTGAGAAAACATATCCAAGTATCTGTGATAAAAAATTCAGCTTGTGGTTCGTTGTATTGTGGGAGTTACACTCGGTGGAAAATAGGGTTTGTGGCCAGTTCTGAAAGTAGTCAAAATCAGGTGTTTTGGGTAAAAACGTCATAACTTTTTCATAACAGATACAAATTCTATAAGAAAAAATGTGTTGGTTAGGGGAATTTCTTTAGTATTATTTGTAATATTTTTATATCAATTCATCAAATATTCTGTGTGGGGCTCGCTCTACAAGGTTTCTCTCTAGAATAAGCTAGAATTAAACAACATATACCATTTTTTCTATAGCTCATTTTTTGAGAGGTTCCAAGTAGTGAAAATTAGAGGAATTGCATAAAACACATTGACTAACATTGTGTATCAGTTTTATATATTTATACATTATAGGTAAAAATTTATGATTACTTCAAGTTAGGGTTGTTGACTAATCCAAAACTAGGCATGTGAGACTAAAGAAAAGTTTGATGAAAATGCTAGTCTCTTGTTTTTAAAGTTAAGAAAGGTTTGTAGGAATGTGATCATATACACCAGGTCTATTATAGAGCTACAAATCAGATTTGTATGATGAAATTGATGAGGTATTTTGGTTGTGGTACATGTTGAGTACATGGTTGAGACAAGTAGTTGATCAGTTGGCGCACATACATGAGGTGTATAGATGATGATGTTGGTACATATTGATGAGTCATAGTTGATGAGTAGTTGAATCATGATTGGTACATACTCGGTACATGTTTGGATGCACTTGTTTATGGTACAGGTTGATTACAGGTTGGTGCATGGTTGATGCACTTGTTTATGGTACATGTTGATTATAGGTTTAGGTACAGGTTGATGCATGGTTGATGGATGGTTCAGATTTATATCTACAGGTTTACAGTGGTATATCTCACAGTGATAGTGTGATAGTGGTTCCATCATTCTATTTCTACTTCAGGGTGGCATGATGGAGCAAGGAAAGGTGGTTGTAGCTGGAGAACATTGGTGGTTGTAGCATCCTTCTGGTTGTAGCCAAAGAATTGGGGAGTTGGAGTTTCCCTCAGGCTGTAGCCTGAGAAACTAGGGGGTTTGAGCCTCCTTCTAGTTGTAGCTGGAAAACAAAGGAATTTGGTGCTTTCAATGAATGTAATTCTTCAAGACATATAAGAAAAAGCATTCTGTGGTTTTCTCCCGATTTGGATTTCCACATAAAACACTAGTGTACTGTGTATGTGTGGGATTGTTTATTTATTACTACTCATTATTGGATAATAATTCTACATCGATATAACATTTAAAAAAAAAAAAGATTATAATTACGCTATTACTGATTCACCCCCCCTCTCAGTAATCCAACAGCTTAGCAGCTTTGGAAATCAATTCCAAGCAATTCTCTCACCTTGATAGATTTCTCACGGGCCTAACAACCCACATATTCAATATCCCATGGGCCTGACAACCTGCTTCTTCAGTCCATCTCCCAAGCTAACCAGGTACACCAACATGTATGGGTACGTATACAGGTTCAGGTATAGTGACAGGAAGGTATGGAGGACAACTGACTAAATGAGTGAATGATCATGGAATGATTGAATGGATGACTGAATGATGTAAGGAATGGAAAAATTAACTAAGTCCAAACTATATGTATGCATGTCCCCAACTTGACACTTGTCATGTTGGGAGCTACTTTGGCCCACTTGTCCGCAACCTTAAAACTTAGGATAAAAAAATTACCCATACTTTATAATTTAAGGAATATTAATATAATATTCCTTTTTGTCTTAAGCTCCCTATTGTTAGGACCACACAATGTACCTTTTTGCCTATACTTTTTGCCACCATTATACTCTTGATCACCTGCATTTAGAATCATACTATCACTTTATTTGATCATCTCAAAGGTATACAACGTCCCTTCTCATTACTATACGTTTAATCTGTTTTGCATGATATTTTACAGCACTCTCGTACTTAACTATTGATTAGAAATGCATAAGTGTCCAAAACTGCAGATTAGCATTTGAGGCCTATTGCTGAAACACAGAACTGTCCAAGGTCGTTGTTGCTGAAACACAGAACTGATGCTGAAACACGGAGCTGCTATACAGTCCGAGGTCACAGATGATGAAACACGAAGCTCCCTTATAGTTTGAAGATGCAGATGCCGAAACACAGAGCCACTACCAGTCCAGAGTCACATATGTCGAAACATGAAGTTGTTACACAGTCCAGAGTCGCAGGTGATGAAACACAGAGGAAACCGCTAGAACCGACGATGCTGAAACACAAGAAAACTGTCACAGTCAGCGGTCAACACAGTCAGAGCGCAATTCATGTGGCTGAAACAACCTGTGAATTGCGATACTAAAACAACATCCACAACAATGAAGAAGAAGTTGTTACACCAGCCGTAACAGCAATATCTTATTCAGCTCCTGTAATAGCATTCGGTTGCATAAGAATAGGACATCCTATGCTGATTTAGAAAGAAGATCCGATTTAGGATAAGGCTCAGATATGCATTGTAATTATTATCGAATGGATTTCCTCTTTAAATCAGAGGAAATCACCATTCAGGATATCCAAGTTTTGATACATTGAAGCAACTCCAGAGAAGCGGGACGTATTCTATTCTTTCAATTTGTAATGCGACATTTCGACAGATGAATATAAGACTTCTTTGAGTATCCTTCTCTAGCCTCTCATCCATGGAAATCTTGTGAGAAGGGAGGGCCCACCTTCTTCACAAGATTCACCCATTAGTTAGAAGTGTGTTAGTATAATTTTTGTTCATGCTTTGTTTAAACTATTGTTTGCTGAAACACTGTTTTAATGAATCTCGCTTTGCTGAAACACTACTGACTCTGTCTTAGTTTAATGAATGGAATTTGTAATTCTTTTTATCAGCAATCTTGTGTGATGATTTTATGAGGTTAGCAGAGAATTGGTTAAGGGTTCCTGCTCAGACAGAAAGGAATCAGAACATCATAT
>ML811366.1:5624-20192 GCA_009831015.1 Picea engelmannii | reverse complement strand
CACAATGTACCTTTTTGCCTATACTTTTTGCCACCATTATACTCTTGATCACCTACATTTAGACTCATACTATCACTTTATATGATCATCTCAAAGGTATACAACGTCCCTTCTCATTACTATACGTTTAATCTGTTTTGCATGATATTTTACAGCACTCTCGTACTTAACTATTGATTGGAAATGCATAAGTGTCCAAAACTGCAGATTACCATTTGAGGCCTATTACTGAAACACAGAACTATCCAAGGTCGTTGTTGTTGAAACACAGAACTGATGCTGAAACACGGAGCTGCTATACAGTCCGAGGTCACAGATGCTGAAACACAGAGCTGCCTTATAGTTTGAAGACGCAGATGCTGAAACACAGAGCCACTACCAGTCCAGAGTCGCAGATGCCGAAACATGAAGCTGTTACACAGTCCAGAGCCGCAGGTGCTGAAACACAGAGGAAACCGCTAGAACCGACGATGCTAAAACACAAGGAAGCCGTCACAGTCAGCGGTCAACACAGTCAGAGCGCAATTCACGTGGCTGAAACAGACCATGAATTGCGATACTAAAACAACATCCACAACAACGAAGAAGAAGTTGTTACACCAGCCGTAACAACAATATCTTATTCAGCTCCTGTAATAGCATTCGGTTGCGTAAGAATAGGACATCCTATGCTGATTTAGAAAGAAGATCCGATTTAGGATAAGGCTCAGATATGCATTGTAATTATTATTGAAGGGATTTCCTCTTTAAATCAAAGGAAATCACCATTCGGGATATCCAAGTTTTGATACATTGAAGCAACTCCAGAGAAGTGGGACGTATTCTATTCTTTCAATTTGTAATGTGACATTTCGACAGATGAATATAAGACTGCTTTGAATATCCTTCTCTAGCCTCTCGTCCATGGAAATATTGTGAGAAGGGAGGGCCCACCTTCTTCACAAGATTCACCCATTAGTTAGAAGTGTGTTAGTATAATTTCTGTTCATGCTTTGTTTAAACTATTGTTTGCTAAAACACTGTTTTAATGAATTTCGCTTTGCTGAAACACTACTGACTCTGTCTTAGTTTAATGAATGGAATTTGTAATTCTTTTTATTATCAATCTTGTGTGATGATTTTATGAGGTTAGCAGAGAATTGGTTAAGGGTTCCTGCTCAGACAGAAAGGAATCAGAACATCATATCCTCTGTAGAATTCATTTACTACTCCAAGTGTGCTAGCCAGAAGTTCGGTTAAAAGGTTCCTGCTCAGACATGAAGGAATCCAATTACCTCGGCTTCTGTATATCTCATTTACCTCTGCCAGTGTGCTAGCCATAGATTTGGTTAAAGGGTTCCTGCTCAGACAGAAAGGAATCACAACACCTTGTCTTCCGTAGATTTCATTTACCTCTGCAAGTGTGTTAGCTAGGGATTGGGTTAAGGGTTTCTACTCAGAAGGGAAAGAACCAAAACATCCTGTTCTCTGTAAACTTTCATAAGTACTAGCCAGAAACTGGGTTAGGGACCCCTGCTCAGAAAGGAAGGGATCAGATTACCCTGTTCTCTGTAAACCTCAACCTCACAAGTGTGCTAAAACAGAAGTAAGACTCAAGGCTCCTTCTTAGAAAGAAAGGAACTAGGTGGCTTTGTTTTCTATTAGATAGAGTTAATTGTTTTTTTCATTACTGTTTTCATGAAAAGAGTGTTAGCACTGAAGTCTCTGTTTGAGAGTAAGGGTCTTGTTCTCTGATTGCAGAATAGTTTCTCTTTCCCATTGCAAGTGTTATTTTAAATGTAATCCAGGATTCTTAGATTGATCTTTAAAGGTTTGCAATAGGGAAGTTACTTTCATGTGATTTAATTCAGAACTTCAGTTTATTTGAGCAAGTGAGATTAGTATAAGTTTCTTTACTACAACACTAAGCTTCTTTTGGAATTGAGCATATATAGTGCGTGGTTATCTTTGAAATAAAAGACTTCCCTGGGTTGATAATTTATGTTTCACTTGGTTGTTTGAAATTAATTAAGAAATTATAGTGACCAACACCTATCTTATCCCTTTTCTTAACTTTTATTCCCCCCTTTCCCTAAATAGTGGAGTTTAGTCCCCCATACTCTTTTATCATGGTCGGTCTGTGTGCAACGATGTGTTTTATATTAGTGATGAGACATATACAAAAATAGGCTCAATGGCTTTTAGCATCTAGACTCTCTGGCCTAATACAAAACATAAGCCTCCTATATTATAATAATTGGCTCACCGACCTATAAAACAAAACATATACACAAAGGCTCCATGTCCTCAAAATCACGTGAACTTAAGTTGTTGCACGTGGTATCCTATAATGTGCACACTTCATCATTTTAGTGTGCAGTACATGCATGCACTATGCCATGAAAGGTGCATACAAAAATGATATTGAAAATCTCACCAGCTTAAGTAAATTTTCATTTACATTTACAATTGGGTTGGGCCTAGGGGCATTACATCAATGGTTCTTTGGGACTATCCCCAACCTTATTCACTTCTAGGTTAGATGGTCTATTTCCCCCCTGGGAATTTTGTGTATTTTAATGGTAATCTTTCCTTTGGAAACATTTCTCCATATTACGAAAAGGGGCTCATTGGAAGCCTTTCTTACGTTGATTCAATATGTCATGTTTATTTTCCTTCCATGCTTTAGGAATTTCAGATCTTCGTTTGTATTGATCATAGAACATACAAGAATTTATAAAGAATTCAATTAAATACTTGGTATTGTAAAATTCAATTATTTCCTTATACGATTGTGGTAAACAGCTCAAGGACCTTTGTATCTTTACCTTGTCTACTTTGATGTATGGTACAAACCTCAACAAATATATAAATTTATTTATCAGATAATCCATGGGCATTTGTCCTAGTTGAAATTCATAAAATTTCTTAGTTTTTTTTTCACAATAAATTTATGATAAGTAATTATTCTTGAAATACTTTTTAAAATATGACCATTCCATTCATTTTTCTTTCAATCTCTTGGCTAATTTCAGGTCTTTCCACCAGATACTATCTTTTCATTTTAAGTTGTAAATGACCATTTTGTCTTTCATATTACTAGAGTAGTTATAAATCTCAAAGTGTTTATTTATATCTAGTAACCATGCTTCAACCTCCTCCTCAATATTTTATTCTCCATCAAAGGTGGAAGGCTTTTGTTTTCTTGAATTCACCTTCCAGGTGGTCCACTTGTTTTCTTTTCCTTCCTATAGATGCTTTTTTTTTTTCTGTCATGTGTGTGTCTTGGGAAGAACTATCCTCTTTTTATGTTTCGTGACCAGAGTTATTAGAGGAATTTTTGTTGACCTCTTCCTCTTTTTCATTATCTTTTGGACTCTTCTGTTACTATATTGCGTAGCAACATTTCTTTTATTTCTTGATGGTGTTCCTATGCTTTCTTCAGTTTCCCGTTATCTTCTTTAAACGCTTATAATTCGACGATATGGTTTTTCATTGTTTCCAAAACTTGGGTGGCTTAAATTTCTTCACTTTTATGCTCTGGGTCTCTAGTAATCTCTTGACTTGGATTCCCTTCAGGTATGTTTTCTTCTTCATTTTGTGCTGACATTTTCGCAATAGACAAATTATCGTTCTGTTTGTAATAGTAAATGTGTTTGTTATATTTTTTTCAAGAAAACAAAATTGGTGTTGCCTTGAGGTCCAATCACTGTAACCTACAACTATGATACCATATGTAATGTACCCCAAATTTCATAGATAACAATGTTTTTTAAAGGGGAACACTATCTTCTAAAATGCATGAAAAATGTCGGGACACAATGAATAATTAAATCTTAATCCATTCAATGTATATCTATACTCGGCAATGTACCATTGTCATAAATCCTTCTAAAATGGTTGCAAGGGATCTCAATATCCATACAACATTTTTCACTAGGCGTTTCTACTAGCATTATCAATGTAATTGTTAATATAATAATGGCTAGGCCTGTGAAGGTCCATAGCCTAGGCCTAACTTGTGAAACCCACTCATATAAGTCCTAGTTATATTACTAAAACATATCACAAGGAACTTATATAATACCAACCTATACACAATACTATAACTATACCTAAAGTAATCCATACTTGACCACTAACGTGCATTGAGAAAGGGCCTAGGTCCTAACTACCAATTCCTAAATTTTTCTCTAGGTGTTTGGGTAAGGTTCCAAAGTGTTTCTATATGTTGAATTAAACTTAGAATTAAATAAATATAGTTGAATCTTTGTTTACATATAACCCTAGTCTGCATCAACCATAACTTCTGGCCTGTACACAATTTCAGAAGCATTAACGAACCGACCATGGGACAGTCGAATCCTAGCCTTGGGAATTAAGTTGGTCGTAGCAATTAATGGTGGTAGGTCTCCTTGGTTTCTAGGTCTGATGTTTTTTCAAGGAAGAGCCACTATGGTATTTCCACCTTGGCTAACTTCACATGGCAGCGAGAGGTTGGAATACCCTCCATCCTTCTCCACTATCAGGAGGCACGCGGTGCCATTACCATTCGCATGTGTTTCATTCAATTTTGTTTCTCTATGTTTTTCTCCACGATAATAGGTTTAAGTGATTGTGGTAGCATGGTAGTCGCGGGATGAACATTTTCTTTGATAATATTCTTGGCTCTCCAGTTAGGAATCATAGTGAGGAACTTAGTCTCTTTCCTTTGCAACATGGAGGTCACTGGTCTTTCAACACTTATCCTCAGATTGTACACGATAAGCTTCCTCCCTCAGGATATCATATTCCATGCTTGTTGGTTCAATGGGGATTTTCATTTGTGTCTGGAAATAATATGTTCCTCTTTTTTACCATGTTGGGTCGAGATCTGTATTTCTATATGTATGCAATAATTTACCATGTTGGGTCAAGCTCTCTATATCTATATTCCATATACCCACTCTCTATTATGTTGATACTGCATTGAAGGGGTCGCTGTGTAATTTGTCCATGTCCTATTTCTATTATTATGATATTGTGTTTCCCTATCTCATTCTATTATAATGATAATGTGTTTCTAGGGTCCATTACACATTCCATCACCCTTCTCGGGTTCTTTGATTCCTTTCAAATCTTCTGTTCTTCCAGACCGTAAACCTTTGAGTTACTCTCAGTTCACCCGTGGTTGGAAACCCTAAACCCTTGTAATTTTTTATTTTGTTTTGGATATGTACAACAACATAGCCCTACATTATTTTAAATATATCTTACTGTATAAGCATTGTTTTTTGGCATCTCACTTTGTAAATGATAAATTAATATGTAACAAGAAGTGTTTTATTTAAACATTCATATTTATCCCATACCCATCCTTTCATTCAATCACAATCATGTTTAACTTACATTCTGTAAATTAATAATTACCCTGTAATTTTATGAGGTAAAAATACTCTCAATTGTTGAAAGGTAAGGATGTTCTTCTAAAAGGGATTATGGGCACTGAGTTGAAATAACAAAGGGTACCTCTCTAGGGAGGACAAATTTACTCAGTTACTTCTAAACTTTCGTGACCATTTGACAAATACCCATTGTATATCCTTGCTTGGTTAAACATTACAATTCCCAAATTAAATAATGAAGGGGAATGTTGCTTGCATGCATTAGATACCTTTTCATTGTTGGCCTAAGCTTGCAAATATTTAAATTGTTTCATGTGCATAAAAGAAAAGACTCACACATAGTCATATCACATTTTATCTTCTAGTTGAATTTATATTTGTTGTGTTATAGTTTACCTTTGTTAGAGATCATCGTGTATTAAATAATTGTTCTTTTTTTAATTAATTTGTTATAGTAACGGGTCTTCTCTTGTATACACTCTTTGAAATAAATCTAGTGGAATTTGTTAAATTCACTTTCTTTCCTGTGTCATAAAGGGACTTTGGTTATAATGATTATCTCATGGTATTTTAGCCATCGGTAAGATATGTAATCCCTCTTTCCAAAGTACTATTCTCTGGTTATTATAAATTGTTTCTTTCGGTATCCATCTTTATTTACTAATCCTTTCACTTTATCAATTTAAATCCTAGAGGTTATCAAGATTTATGTTCTTAAATGAAATATTTACTTATGTTACTAGTTGCACAATTGATAATATTTTCACAAGTATATACACTGATGATGGGTCCCTTTTGTCTTGCAAGGGAAACCATCAGGTGAACAAGGAACCCACTTCTTTCCTCTGTCCTATATTGGAATATTCTCAAGTTGGTGAGGATGCTACTTTTAGAATCAAAACCCAGGTTAAGTAATTCAAATTCTTTACTTTGTTGCAGTTTTAGTGATTTTGTACTTTATGTTGATTAAGGTTGGTTGTCATTGATGTCAACTCTTGAAGAAATCCCTGTAGAAAAAAGGTTTAGGTAATGGACCCAATATTGTTTGATGTAAATAATACTCATTATTGTTTTGTCATGGTTTATAAGAAGTAAATATGGATGAACCCCAAAGTGGTCCCCTTATGGTGAAATCCATCACAGGAAGACACTTTGTGGAGTAAGAGAACCCATGATTAATTGTGCAATAATGAGATGAAGGAAAGTGAAATTGTCTGAGAAAATATCCTAGATGGATAGTGCTTGTCATGTCATTTTCGGTGGTATGTGGAACGTCACATAATTCCTCACGATTAGAGAGTTATGGCCATGAGAAGTTGGAGACCCCAAGTTTGGGTAATGGACCCAAGTTTGTTTGATTGGTAATGGTATGAGTTATGGTATATTTTCAAATAATAGTATTCTATATAGATAGTACATGTCATACCATTTCTGGTGGTATGTAGAATGTCACATAACTCCTCACGGTTTGAGAGTTATGGCCTTACAAAGTTGGAGGGCCCTCATATGTCATCTAGAAGACCCAAAAGGTCAAAGTAGTCAAAGTGGTTTAAGAGATTTTAAAAGGTAAATAATAAAGTGAAGTGATGAGTGTATTATAATTCAATGTGAATACAAAATAAATTATTTCAATAATAAATTTAATGGAGAAATTAGAAGTGGACCCAACCCTAAAATAAGGAAAGTGGGCCAAGTGACATAGAAAATGTTTTTAAGGAAGCTACTTGGAGAGTATAAATAAGAGGTAAGGCTCTCTCATTTGAATCACACTTAAGCATATTGAATAACTATATGTGTCTGAGGTAACCAAGGATATCTAAATCGGAATTATGAATGAAGGTGAAGAAAAGAAGGCTAAAATTCAAGGAAGGATAAATTCTTTTGATGGTGCTTTCTAAGGGGACAGTTTGTAGTATGCGCTGTAACAGTTTCAGATCAATTCATCAAATAGTTTGTGTGGGGCATGCTCTACAAGGTCGCTCTCTCGAATAAGTCAGAATTCAGCAAGGTATGCCATTTTTGCTATAACTCATTTTCTGAGAGGTACCAAGTAGTGACACTTGGAGGAATTTCATAAAACGCATTGAATAACATTGTGTATCAGTTTCAGATCTTTATACAATACAGGTTCAAAGATATGATTACTTCAAGTTAGGGTTGTTGACTAATCCAAAACTAGGCATGTGAGACTAAAGGAAATTTTGATGAAAATGCTGGTCTCTTGTTTTTAAAGTGAAGGAAGGTTTGCAAGAATGTGATCATATACACTAGGTCTATTATAGAGCTACAAATTAGATTTGGATGATGAAATTGATGAGGGATTTTGGTTTTGGTACAGGTTGAGTACATGGTTGAGACAATTAGTTGATGAGTTGGCGCACATACATGAGGTGTATAGTTGATGATGTTGGTACATATTGATGAGTCATAGTTGATGAGTAGTTGACACATGATTGGTGCATACTTGGTACATGGTTGGATGCACTTGTTTATGGTATAGGTTGATTACAGGTTGGTGCATTGTTGATGCACTTGTTTATGGTACATGTTTATTACAGGTTGAGGTATAGGTTGATGCATGGTTGATGGATGGTTCAGATTTATTGGTATAGGTTTAAAACGACATATCTCACAGTGATAGTGTGACAGTGGTTCCATCAAGTTACTTCTACTTCAAGGTGGCAGGACGGGGCAAGGACAGGTGGTTGTAGCCACCTTCTGGTTGTATCCTAATAACATTGGGGGTTGTAGCCTCTTTCTGGTTGTAGCGAGAGAATTGGGGAGTTGTAGTTTCCCTCAGGTTGTAGCCTGAGAAACTAGGGGGTTGGAGCCTCCTTCCAATTGCAACTGGAAAACAAAGGAAGTTGGTGCTTCCAATGAATGCAATTCTTCAAGACATATAAGAAAAATCATTCTGTGGATTTCTCCTGATTTGGGATTTTGCGTAAAACACTGGTGTACTGTGTATGTGTGTGATTGTCTATTTATTACTGCTCATTATTGGATAATAATTCTACATTGATATAACATTTGAAGAAAACATATTATAATTATGCTATTACTGATTCACCCCCCCTCTTAGTAGTCCAACAATTGGTATCAGAGAAGGTTCCTTCATAAATCAGTTTAACCACTAAAAGGTAGATCATGGAGAGTACCAGATCGTATAAAAATGGAATACCACAATTTTATGGACATAAGTATGATTTTTGGAGCATAAGGATGAAGACATATATACAGGCACAGGGATTTCAACTTTGGCAATCAATTGTAGATGGATACACAACACCAGTAGTTCCACCAACAAATCATAAAGTAGTGAAACTTGGTGAGAATAATTCCAAAGCCATAAATGCACTTTTGAATGGTCTCAGTGATACGGTATTCACCAAAGTTGCACATTGTAAATATGCTAAAGAGATTTGGGACAAGCTTCAAAATATTTATGAAGGAGATTCAAAAGTCAAAGCAACAAAGCTTAAAACTTATAAAGGTCAGTTTGAACAACCAAAAATGAAGGAAGATGAAGATATCGTAGCCTACTTCTTACGAGCTGATGAAACAGTGAATGCAATCATAGGATTGGGAGAAGAAATCAGAGAATATGTAATTGTTCAAAAGGTACTAAGATCTCTTCCTATGAGATTCAACCCTAAGATATCAACACTAGAAGAAATATCAGATCTAAACTCAATAAGAATGGATGAACTGCATGGAATCTTCACATCATATGAGATGAGAACTGAATAGGAAAATCCAGATGTAAAAGAAGCAGCCTTCAAGGAATCCAAAAGATCAAAGAAAAAGAAAAAGGAACAAGAAGAATATAGCAGAAGCAGTGACGTCTCGGAAGATGATGAAGAAGTGTCCAACTTCGTCAAAAGACTGAACAAGGGAACCAACGGTAGGTACAGAGGTAAGATCTCTTTAATTTGTTTTAATTGTGATGGTATTGGTCATTTTGCTAACAAATGTCCTCATAATAAAAAGAGAAATGATGAAGGCTACTCAAAATGAAGACAAACATATAAAGGTAAAAGAACTACAACGAAAGTTTTCAAGAAAAGCTTTTGCACCAAAAAAGACATCTCATCATCAGATGAAGATGAAGTTAGTGACAGTGAAACAGAGAGAGTTCTATTCATGGCAGTAGAAGACTCTGATAAAGAAGACTCCGAAGAACAATATGAGGAAGCATATGAAGAAGAAATTGAAGAGGCAGAAGTTGACTTCCGAGAAGAATTAATGAGTGCCATAGAATTTATCAGAATAGAAAAGAAGAAAAACAAGAAACTACAAGCATAACTAGATAAGAAAAAAGACACTCAAGAACTAGAACAAATGATCACAAAATTGAAGGTTCAAATAGAAGAAGATAAAATAATTGAAGAAGCACTCAAAGAACAAATAGAAGGAAAAGGCAGGATCATTGGAAACCTAGAAGCAGAGATTGTCACACTAAGAAAGGATATTCAAAAGAAAAATATGCAGAATAGCTCAAAAGTTTTGGATGACATTATCAACAGTAAAAAATATTATCTTGAAAAGTCCAGACTTGGATACAATCAGACAGAAAAGGGATCAAGCTACAAAACAACAGAGCAAGAAACAAATCCAAAAAGTTATGCAGAAACAATCAAAGGGGATAAAAAGATATACAAGAAAGATTACAGGGACACTCCCCCACCGAGAAGATTCAGATTTCAGAATCAACAACAAATAGACAAGCCTCAATAAGAAGAAGGATTCATAAGACCACCTCATTTCATAATATCTTCATCTACCAGGTATCAAACTATATTTTTTGGTTTATGTTATGCATGTAACAATTTTGGACATAAAATTGTAAATTGCAGAGCTAACAATAGGAACAATAACTAATTTGAGAGCCATACACAAAGGGGTTATTCAACAAGACTTAGGGAAGCACAGAGAAGAATTTACAATAGGTTTGAATCTTTGAGCACTGAAGTGGAATGTTACAAATGTAACAATTTTGGACACATGGCCAAAAATTGCAGAATGACAGTCCCTCCTAAAGAACCTCAACAGAGTCACAAACAAGAACCTTGGAGAATGATCTGGATAAGAAAGTAAGATCAGTATAGCAATGAAGAATGCACAGTCACTCTACAAGCTAAACAGAAGAAACGTCATTGGTATGTTGACAATAGATGTTCAAAACACATGAAAGGTGATACAGACAAGTTTATTACATTATGAAAGGAAAGAGATGGATCAATCTCCTTTGGAAATGATGATTCATCCAAAATCATTTGAAAAGGAATAGTCTGAATTGGGAACAAGAATGAAAAGGCAAAAAATGTTCTACTAGTAGAAGATATAAAACATAATCTTTTAAGTGTGAGTCAAATGTGTGACCAAGGTCATAAAGTTACTTTCGATTCACAAAAGTGTGATATAAGAAAAGAAGGTTCAGGGAAATTGGTCGCTACAGCTGCAAGAACTTCAAGCAACATATATGTGTTAAGCGAAATTGGAAATGAAAAGTGTTGTCTAGGAAAGGAAGATTAAAGTTGGCTATGGCGTAGAAGAATGGGTCACATGCATTTTGATAACCTTTTCAAAGTCAGCAAAAGAGAAGCAGTCAGAGAAATGCCCCAGATCATGAAACCATCCAACACTTTATGCAAGCATTGCCAACAAGGAAAGAAAACAAAGACCAGGTTCAAATCAAAGGAATATTCAACAAAAAAACCACTAGAAATTGTGCATACTGATCTATTTGGACCAACTACAACAAAAATATTAAAAGGTGAGAGATACTTTATGTTATTAGTTGATGATTATACAAGAATTACTGCAGTTTGCTTTCTCAAGAAAAAATTAGAAGCTTTTGAAAATTTCAAGATCTACAAGGAAATGGTTGAAAATGAGATGGATTCAAGAATAAAATGCTTAAGATCGGATAATGGAGGACAATTCACCTCAAATGAATTTATGGACTACTGTAGCAATCATGGAATAAAAAGGCAATTCTTCGTCACTAGGACACCTCAACATAATGGAGTTGTTGAAAGAAAGAACAGGACAGTACAAGAAATGGCTTGAACAATGATAATGGATTCAAAGTTGACTGATATTTTTTGGACACAGACAGTACATACAACATTTCACATTCAAAACAGAGTAATGCTCAGAAATAACAATGATAAAAATCCCTATGAGCTATGGAAAGAACGACTAGAAAATGTAAAGCAATTCAAAGTTTTTGGAAGCAAATGCTACAACAAAAGAGAAGATGGAAGAATGGGAAAGTTTGACTCTCATGTGGACAAAGGAATATTTGTTGGTTACTCAAGTACAAGCAAAGCATACAAGTGTTACAATCTAAGATTAAACAAAGTTGTGGAAAGTATCAATGTAACAATTGATGAAACAGGCATACCAGAATCAAAGGAAGAAGAAAACAAATCAATGAAACAAAATTTTGAACAAGAAGATGAAAAAGAAGAAGAAGAGGAAGATCAAGATGAAGAGAATTTTACAAAAGTAGAAGAGCAAGTTTAACACGTATCTCCAAAGAAAACTATCAAATGAGTACATAAGAATCATCCTTCAAATCATATTATTGGAAACAAAGATGCAGGAGTTGATACTAGAAGAAACATCCGTTCATCGGAACAAACACACCTAGCACTCTTATCTACAATTGAACCAAACTATTTTGAAGAAGCCATCAAGGATGAATTTTGGAATAAGGCCATGGATGAAGAATTGGTTCAAATAGAGAAAAATGACACTTGGAAATTGGTTCCAAGACCAAAGAATAAGAATGTGATCGACACAAAATGGGTTTTCAAGAATAAATTGAATGAAGATGGATAGGTTACAAGGAACAAAGCTAGATTGGTATGTAAAGGATATGCATAGATTGAAGGAATCGACTTTGAAGAGACATTTTCCCTAGTTGCCAGAATGGAAGCAATTTGTTTTCTTTTAGCTTAAGCATGCTCCAAAAATGTTATAGTATATCAAATGGACGTAAAATCACATTTTCTGAATGGGGAACATGAAGAAGAAGTCTACATTGAACAACCAGAAGGATTTCAGTTGTCAAAGAATACAAACTATGTGTGTAAATTAAAGAAGGCCTTGTATGGTCTAAAACAGGCTCCTAGAGAATGGTACTCGAGACTAGATAAGTATTTGGAACAGGAAGGGTTAAGAAAAGAAAGTGTAGACAACAACCTCTACATCAAGGTAAGTCAAGGTAATATTTTATTAATTGAATTTTATGTTGATGATATTATTTTTGGTAGTGATGATGACAGGTTAAGCCAAAAATTTGCAAAAGACATGCATAATGAATTTGAAATGTCATTACTTGGAGAACTATCCTTTTTTCTAGGACTTTAGATACGTCAAAGCAACCAAGGAGTTTTTATTTCTCAAACCAAGTATATCAGAGAAATGCTAAAGAGGTTCGAAATGGAAGATTGCAAATCATTTATCACTCCCATGCAAACCAATTGTAAGTTCAACAAAGATGATGATTCAAAGTCTACAGATCAGAGGAAATATAGATCAATGATTGGCAGTCTACTATATGTGACAACATCCAAACCAGATGTAATGTAGGTAGTTGGACAGGTGGCATGATTTCAAGAAGCACCAAAGGAATCACATGTATTAGAAGTAAAGAGTATCTTCAGATATCTCAAAAAAGCATAAGAGTTTGGATTGTGGTATCCAAAAGGAAAAGATCTATCACTTATTGCCTACACAGATGCAGATTGGACAGGTTGTATTGATGACTGACGAAGCACCAATGGAGCATCATTCTACTTAGGTGAGTGTTTGGTATCATGGCTAATCAAGAAACAATCATCGGTATCTCTATCTACAACCGAGGCAGATTATATTGCATCAACATCATGTTGTACATAGGTTCTTTCGATGAAACAAAATTTGATAGATATACAGCTTGAGTATGATGAGCCCATTCCAATATATTGTGATAATACAAGTGCCATCAATATCTTAAAAAACCCATTCATGCACTCCAAGACGAAGCACATTCCAATCAAGTATCACATTCTATGGGAACAAGTTGCAGAAAAGAAGATCATAGTTGAGTATGTGGGCACAAAATAACAAGTGGTAGACATCTTTACAAAACCACCTCCACGGGAAGCGGGAAGCCTTTGAATATCTTCTCCAAATACTTGGAGTTATTTCTACTCCAAAAATGAATGTTTTTTGAATGCTTATCTTATATGTCTTACATGTACATGAGGAAGCACCATAAGAGGATAGTTTGTTAGGGGGAGCAACCCCAGATGGAAATATACCTTTTCCATTGATCACTAAGCGGGAGAGATTTATCAGATGCAGAGGACAGAGGCATGGTTCTAGGGGGAGCAGATTTATCAGATGCAGAGGACAGAGGCATGGTTCCAAGGGGAGAAGATTTATTAGATGCAGAGGACAAAGGCATGGTTCTAGGGGGAGCATGAGTGATAGGATTTCAATATTGCATCATAGTGTTTCCATCAATGCAAAAGGGGGAGTTTGTTGATTAAGGTTGGTTGTCATTGATGTCAACCCTTAAAGAAATCCCCGTAGCACAAAGGTTTAGGTAATGGACCCAATATTGTTTGATGTAAATATGACTCATTATTGTTTTGTCATGGTTGATAAGAAGTAAATATGGATGAACTCCAAAGTGGTCCCCTTATAGTGAAATCCCTCATAGGGAGACACTTTGTGGAGTAAGAGAACCCATGCTTAATTGTGGAATAATGAGATGAAGGAAAGTAAATTTTTTAGGTAAAATATCGTAGATGGATAGTGCTTGTCATGTCATTTCCGGTCGTATGTGGAACGTCACATAATTACTCATGATTAGAGAGTTATGGCCATGAGAAGTTGGAGACCCCAGGTTTGGGTAATGGACCCAAGTTTGTTTGATGGGTAAGGGTACAAGTTATGATATTTTTTCAAATAATACTATTCTATATGGATAGTACATGTCATGCCATTTCTGGTGGTATGTAGAACGTCACATAACTCCTCACGGTTTGAGAGTTATGGCCTTACAAAGTTGGAGGACCCTCATATGTCATATAGAAGCCCCAAAAGGTCAAAGTAGTCAAAGTGGTTTAAGAGATTTTAAAAGGTAAATAATAAAGTGAAGTGATGAGTGTATTATAATTCAAAGTGAATACAAAATAAATTATTT
>ML811365.1:77751-104533 GCA_009831015.1 Picea engelmannii | reverse complement strand
AAGGAATCCCTATGAATCTCCTCTCCAAGCTGCTACATCTCTAAACTAAAGATAAACCAAAAAATGAACCCCACATGAATACCCTAGATGGATCCTCCTCAGTGTCCAACTATGGTGGATGTTGCACCACCGAAACCAAACTCAAGCGGAAGGGTTTTTTCAAAACCCCAACAAAAAATAGGCTCAAAGAGAACTCCAAAACAAGAGATCGAATCATCATGATGAAGGTGATGTGCTACCCTTCCTTTATACTTCTATGAACCCCTTCTAGATCTCTCCCCCTTTGACCAAATCCACATGACCTTTATTTCCCCTTTTAATTTTCATTTAAAGATCAATAATCACTTTATAACCCCTTTTTAATGCCGAAAAGTGACTACTTGGCTTGTAAGTCATTTCCTAACGTTGGAATTTCCTTTCTCATCATCCAAAACCTTTATATTTTCTTTCCTACTTCCAACGCACTATTACATGAAGGTGTTTCCTCCAACAATATGACCCAAACAACACATTTAGTGCATTTAATTAATTTATACTCAATGATACCCTTAATTTACGGGAATTGTTGGAATGCCACGAAACCAAGAAAAAACTATGCAGGAGTGATCATGATGATGAAATAAGGTGAAAAGACTATACTAGGCCTCATATAACTCTTCCACCCAAGCCCCCTATTAACCTTCATTTACCCCTATGGCCAGGCTGGCATAAACACATAAGGTAACCTCCAAATTTAAGAAGGGGAATCCAAAAATGGGGAAATTATATTCCTCCCTTCCCAAAGATTGTTTATCCTCAAGCAATGCCATCAAAACTGAACACTCCATCAAATGAACCAAATTGAAACTAAAAATGATACCATGGTCCCAAACCACCCTGTAAGATGTGAATCATCCTTCGCTCAAGGCATGGTCTGATAAGGTACTAACATAAGAGGCCTCCTGAAAACTACCAAAAAGTAAGGAAACTCGGTGTTTCAGAAACTCGATCAATCCCTCAAGGAACTTCTATGTCAGGGAACCAATCTCATGAAAGAAAAAACTGGCTCTTCTCTGTGTGTCAGTTGTTGAATTGTCTAATACTGAAATACCAAGGTCCTAAGATAATCTCATAAAGGGGCCACCACATTGATGTTATTCCACTCTGATCATAACCATCTGACCATCATGCCCCATATGCATCCTCCTCTCCTAGAACTCCAAGCTAAAATACCTATAAGGGATGAACCTACTACCATGAATAGTAGTATGCGTAGGAATCCAGGTGAATTCATGTCCTACAAATACACTTCTGCACTCAATATTGAATATCAGAAAAGGAAGTTTGTCTTGATCATCGATAAAGAATCTGTGTTACTCATGGAATCTAAACATCTCTCCAGTAGATAGCTCTATCACATGTGTTGCCCCACACTCCAAATAAATCACTGAGAAGTGTGTGAACTGATCAATCGTTGTATAGCTACTATCTACCCATTGTACCCTTGGTAAACCTGTGATGCAATCTGTCAACATGCTCTCCCACACTCGTCCATAAATGTCCAAAGACTGCATCAATCATGCGGGGTGAGTTTTCCCCGACCTTCTCTATTGATAAGTCATACACTCCCCTATGTCTCCCCCTACATAATCCGCGAAGCCCCCTCCCTACGAACCTATCTCGGGCTTTCTTGGATGATGTGAAACACTCTCTGCTCATAGTACTAATCTGCAAGGTGCTACTACAAGAGACCCCATGAAGACCACTAATCAAGAGATCAATCAGATAATGTAAAGGCTCAAACCATCCCACATAGAATCTCCCTCTAAATAATCCAATCCAATGTCATATAGAAATGTACTCCTTATAGTAAAAATTGACTCTCCCAGTTACCAAACTATCAATTCATGAAGTCCTAGGGTCCCAAGCTAGCCTCAAAAGGAACCCAATATGTTGACACTACACCGCTTTGATCATAAGTGGTTGGATCTCTTTCCTAGACTACAAACACCACTCCTGGAACCCCAAGTTGTAATTTCTAGAAGATTTGACCCCACTACTATGGATCATATCCTGTAGATGTGCATCAGTGGAATCAACGTATGCAATTCCATTGTCATACTCGATCCTGGGCATCGAAAAGGAAATTCAATCCTTCCATATAGCACGTGCCCCACCATTTCTTCTTGGAGTGTCCCAAAAATGGAATGGACCAATAATATGATTTCCTGAAACCCATATCCAAGCTAGGAGTCGACTATGCCTCATACCAACCAACTCCAATTTTTCTACACTGATAACCACTGGAAACCTAATATGTCAAATCTCACATCCAACTGATGGAAACAAGGTAATAGGAGTCAACTCTCCTCCCTCTAATCCATATAACTCTTGCCAAAATATACTAGAAAATGTGATGTCTTGAACACTCTCAACATACTCAGGAAACCCATGGATTCTAGATACCTCTATGAAAAAAATATCTATTGTCTATGGTGCCTCATACTCTGATGGACTAGTGAAGAACTATGCCAACTTAGTCCATTGACCATCAATTAAATAAATACAATCCCTATCATACACCTCTGACTCGTTTTGCTGACAAGTCTTGCACTCCTTCACATGTCTCAACACATCGTCCTAGAGGCCCTTCCATGAGAACCTATCTTTGATCTGCTGGTAAGTCCTAAAGTATCCATGATGTCCTTCCAAGGGAATATCATGCATATCCCTCATGATTTCCTCTCTAAGTGTGGACTCCAAAACCAAGTATATGTTTCCTCTGCAGTAGATGATGTCATCCACGACTCTGTACCTGTCATCCTGAATGTGGCCATCCATCAACTTGCAAGGAAACCAATCCTTGGAATATTCCACTAGAAGGTGGGACTTCCAATCAGCTGAAATCCTTGTGAGCCAATCCAATGTGTCATGGATCTCCTCCTAATGTGTCTATACGTCCTGTATGTTGATACCTGTATCAATCACTACACTAGTTTCAGTTGAAACTGTATCCCAAATGGATGTGTCCTCATAGGTAATATAGATATCCCCACAATCCATGGACGCATATAGTTCCTTATTGGTTGGTACACAAGGTATATGATCAATTTTCTCATCAATGGTCATGACTTGAGCCTTCAATGGGATTTCCAAAATAAGTGACTCTTGATCCCCATAATGCAAAACATGTGCATAATCAGATACCTCTAGGTCATACCTCTCTACAAACGTTTGAAAATCTGCAAGGGGTGGCTCTCCTCCCAAAATATCATGTGACCCTGAAGCTCTCCAATAACAATATGCCACCAATGTGTGTGTTTCATCAAAATGTCTCATGGATGTCACAATTTTGTTTTCACTTACCTTTAATTTCTCTATCCAATGATGTGGCTCATGGGAACAATCCTTCTCAATCAAATTTTCATATTTTTTTTCTTCCTCACACTTCTCAAAATCATCTTTGTCCTTTATAAATAACTCATGAGAAGGGAGATAGCCTCCAAAGGTAAATTTTCCCATGCTAAGTCATAATTATACTTAGGTTTACTCACACCCAAATAATCATAAGCATCATAACAATGATAAGGTGTTGACGTTGATTGGAAAAATGTATCACATGGGCTATTATCTTGTCCATCACATATGCTAATTTCATTACCATCATAGGACAACTATAATGGTGTATCAAAGGTTGCTTCCATGTCATCCTCATCACACTCATCCTTATCAAAAATAGGTGCATGCTCATACAAAAGGTCAATATGTCCTTCATGGTCCTTCAACTTCTGCCCTGTGCATTTAAGGGAATCCACATACACTACTAATTGGTCCTCATACCACTCAAGATGTTTGAAAGTGAAAAATTGTTTGAATGTCACGGTTGTGTAAAATCCCTCACCAAGCACCATATACTCCCTCAAAAAATCTGTAAATTCCTCATCTTGTGCCCACTGGTTTTCCAAATCTTGCTCCCACATATTTTCCATCTGAAATTTCTTCTTATTGAATATCCTTCAGTCTGGGAGGATACAAATCTTTGATACCACTGTAATATCCCCAATACTCACTAAGATAGGATATTGTGTTTTTTTTTCACTTTATTTGTTTATGGTTATGGTTTGTTGTCAAACACTTGTATTACAATGTTTTTATGATGGATGGCCACTTTTTACAAATAGGTTGCATGTGCCTTTACAATGGACATGTTTTCAAACATATTCCATGCATCCAAATTACTCATGATGTAGAAGAGACAATCACAGGCATTCTTATTATGGGTGGAATCTACATATAATAATAACTTCTAATGGTTTATGTCGCAACTATAGTACAATAAAAACAAAAACAATATTCAAAACTAAACCTGGAAATGATGCCAATGACTCCTCTCTAGATGTTTCCAATGTTAAATATCTCTCCCAACATTTATGTTTTATTAGTAATCCAATATGAGAAAACACTTCAACACAACACTCACAGATATGATCAAAAGTACATGGGAATTGTTGGAATGACTGGTTGGAACAATAATGAAGGTAGGAAATGTAATGCCTGCTGGAGACACCTGATTTGTTGGATACAAATCTTCCAAACTCCTCACAAAACATTGATCAGAAATGGAATTGTTTCCCCCCATAAGGAAATAGTCTCAAACAAGGAAGGTGCCTCCCCCTACTCAACAAAATCAATACCAATAGAAGATACACTACCAACCAATAAGAATTCGGTCCAAAATAGAAGAAAATTCGACTAGTAGTGGGTGTACTCAAATCTATAGGAAAATTTGGCCTCCCTCGGAAGTAATAAGCTCATCCCTAGAAATGGAAATGGGCCCAACATGAGTATAATTCATCCTCCTCACTAAATTTTCCTCTATTAACAAAAAATCGTCATGCCAAGGAAGTGAATTGATTTTCCCAAAATACAATCGATTTCTTAATGAATATATCGCCCCTTTGGCACATAAACTTCTGCATAAAGAGATGGATCAACCCCTCAAGTAATCCCTACAAATATTCTCTCCAAGTTTCTACACCTCTAAACTGAAGATAAACCACAAAATGAATCACACATGAAGACCCCAGATGGATCCTCCTCAATGTCCATCTAGGGTGGATGTTGCACCACTGAAACCAAACTCAAGTGGAATGGTTTTGTCAAAACCCCAATGAAAACTTGGCTCAAAGAGCACTCCAAAATAAGATATCAAATCACCATGAGGAAGGTGAGGTGCTACCTATTATCGTTGAGTAAATTGTTTGTTTTGAAGAAACAATCTACAAAGGTAACCTACAAACCAACTTTAAGACTGGAAACTGGCCTTTCCAATCTAGAGAGGGCTCTCTGTGAGACTTGATCTCTGATAGACAGGTTTCTTTAAATTGATGGCTAGATTTAGAATTTTGAGGTAATTTTTCAAGGTTTGTTGACAAAAGATAGTACTTCTAGGGATATGGAGTCAACCTATGAAAACAAAGAAAGCAATGCTTGGTAGATAGAACTCCTCAAAGGAACAAAGGATAAATAAGGTGATGATCTTCAGTGTTTAGTTTGATCATGTAGGGTGAAATAAGAAAAGAAACATACAATAGGATCTGAGCACCACAAAGGATGAATTCTGACCTTAGCTGAGAAGATAGACATAATTTAAATCAGTTAAGTCTAGAGCACCATTAGATGAATTCTGGACTTTTAATTTACCAATTTAAAGAGAAGGAAAGTGCATATGGAAATAAGTACACAGGGAATGCATACAAAGGAAAGTACAATCTTCAGATCACCACCATTAGAATCTTTTTCTTAAGGAATTCAGGACTTCTGCATTTGTATTTTTTTAGATTCATAAAATTACATTGAGGATCAAAATTTCTATACTTTTGCTTGCGCACCCCCCTTTTTTACATCAAAATAGTCCCTATATATAGAAAAATAAAGCTACACCTAGCTGCTAGGAGTCAAACTACTATCTCCTAGAGTTATGGATCTGGTTGTTTTCAAAGAGAACAACAACCTCTACAAAATTTACCAAAAATAGGAAAGTCAATTTGGCAATCATAACCTATCCGAAATGTTATTTACAATAATAAATTCTTAAGTAAATTTCAACCATACGTTTTTGATGAATCATCATGTGTATTGTTGGACAATATTGTCACTGTTGCGCAGTAAATTCTGGTTTTTGTTGTGCAAATGTTGACTACGAAATCTACGCAGTGATTTTGCATGGCGGATCTTCGTGTTGAGGTTGCTCGCATGAATCTAGTTAGTAGAAAAGGGTGGGATCATTCATTTTTTCCGTATTTTCCTTGTCCAATCTCACTTGCAATCGTAAGGCCCTGTTTTCCCTTCTTAATGACAAATTTTGTCTCTTTAAACTCCTCACCTATCTCAACAAAACCTCATTCCTTTTCAATTTTGATTGAGCGTCAGAGAGAGTTGCACATGCATCGCCAATAGCTGGTCTCCATTTCTTGGAATGTTCCATGATTCTTTCCTCTGATATCCTTTTCTCCTCCCTAAGCTTAATGATCTCATCTTGAGCCTCTCTTAGCTGCTTTTTCATCCAATTTATATTATTTTCTCCTCCTGTTGGTGAGGTAGGAGATCTCTGACCTGCTTTACTCTGTGATGCTTGTGCTTCAGGAATTTTTTCTGCTAGTTGCTTCCTCAATTATCTGTTCTCTTGATAGAATTGGGATATAACAACCTGAGATTTCTTTATTTGTTGTTTCACCTCCTTAATATTTGCATCTTCTTCACCTGGTTCCACTTGATTTTCATCAATATCTTGGGTTGCACATTCAAAAAATTATGTTTGAATTGCATGTATAGGAAACCTCCTAGCAGAGGACCTGGTGCGCAGTTTACTGGGAGCTTGTGTCTCCCCAGTTTCATTAGTGAATCTTAGTTTTCTTCTTTTCTTTGAAGCTGGATGACTCAGTGGTGAATTCTCAATTTATTTTCCTTTCCCCTTTTCAACAACACCTCATCCTCTTTCCTCTAAACCATGAAGTGTTGATTTCTTAGCAGATAAGGGAATATATCCTTTAGGGTCTCTGGGAATGTTTTCTAAAATTAAGAAGGAATTCAAGTCCCTGTTCAAATTTCTGAGCTCCTCAACCACCAACATATTAATCAAGGAAAAATGGAATAGGTTGTTCTCTAGCTGATCATCTTTGTATTGGACACTGTCTGCCATCTTTCCCAAGCTTCTACATAGGAAGAACGGTAAGTTTAAAGGACTTCTCCCTGTGAAATGCATCAGAATCTTGATGTGGTATTGATGCACCTTGTCAAATATTCCCTCGTAGGTAAATTACTTTTGGATTATCTTCATAAGTTTATCAAAAGGTTCCAGAAGATACTCACTGGGAATTTTGGCTCCAATCTTCTATTTTCTGTATTGAGGTTTGATAAAATCAATATAATATGAAGTATCTAATGGCATACCTTTAAACCATTTTTCTTCCTGCATAGGAATCTCCGTCGGAGCTGATATAGTTTCCTCAGACACTTGAAAAGTGATCCCTGCAATAGTTGTATTGACACCAGTAAAGTTAAGGGTGAATTTCTTAGTTAGCTTCGCATTATATCCTTGAATCTTTTCACATAATCTTATGCATCCGGCTTGTTCAAAGGACACTCTGATCGTCGGGTCTGTGTTTACTAACTTTGAATCTTGTGGTTCAAACCTCACGACTTTCCCGCTTCTTTCATTCTTTCTTTTACTTTGAGGAGTTGCCATGATGTTGATATATGTCAATTTCAGGTGTGCAACAATAGATTGTAATAGCCTCTCTACGCAGCGAATGAGAATAGTAATTTTTGTAACTTTTGCATGATGCGCAGGAAAAAGTAGCAACAGGAAACCTTGCACAGGAAACAAATCAGCGGGTACTCGGTGCAGCGGTAAACAACAACGGAAAAAATTCGAGGTAGAAAAAATCTCAGTGCAACGAAAAACAACGACGGAAAACTTGGCGCATGAGTAGATAATAAAAATTTAGCTTAGAAGAGAGAAGGTTGACTGTGTGAAAAACAAACTTGTTCCAGAAGCTAATTTGCAATGGGCTCCAAGGAAATCTCTTGAACAATGATTGAAAGAAATGGAGGATGTGAAACAAAAATAGAATAGCAGATTTACGTAGCGACTGGCAGCACACAATATTTATGTAGAAAAGCGCCTCGGAGCTTACTGGAAAAACTATGGAAGACGCACAAGTTTTGAAAGTGATGGAGAAACATGAATGGTGACAAATATTTATGCTTGAATGGATAAACAATGAAATTATGAAACGGGATGGGAAATCCATAGCGACGATATTTTTTAAGGCAAGTTAAAGATTTGCGCAGTGAACTTGCATAGCGGGTACTCCTTTGAAATCTGCAATGATACAAATTATATGGAGTGCCATGATTGTTCACTTTTCTGAATTCATGATTAGATAATTATGACTTATAATATCTTTTGACATGACATTCATCATAACCACTTGATTCGACCTGGGTACATAATTTCCACTTTTTCAACATGACTCGAGACTTAGAAAAGTAGACCTTTACAATTTAAACATGACAAACCTTACACCCTTTTACCAACTTATGGCCAAACCCTTTACTTGACATTTCAAACCATTATTTATTTGGTCATTTACCTCATAAATTTTGACACACTAACTATGACTCATTTAGGAATGTTTTGATTTTTTCCAAGATCAAGACATGACTCTGAAATTGTTTTGGACAAACCTCTAACTCTAACTTCAAAAAACATGGTGCTAACACTACCCTTCCTTTATACTTATTTGAACCCCTTCTAGATCTCTCCTCCTTTGAAAAACTCCACATGACCTTTATTTCCCCTTTTAATTTTCATTTAAAGATTAATAATCACTTTATAACTCCTTTTTAATGCCGAAAAGTGACTACTTGGCTTGTAAGTCATTCCGTGACGCCGAAAGTTCCTTTCTAATCATCCCAACCCTTTAGATATTTTTTTCCTTCTTCCAAGGAGATATTACATGAAGGTGTTCCCTCCAACAATATGACCCAAACAACCCCTTTAGTTCATTTAATTAATTTATACTCAATGATACCCTAATTTACGGGAATCGTCGGAATGCCACAAAACCAAGAACGAACTGTGTGGAAGTGATCCTGATGATGAAATAAGGTGAATGGACTAGACTGGGCCTCATATAAATATTCCAATTCCCCCAATCCCCCTGTTAACCTCCATTTACCCCTTTGGCTAGGCTGACATAAACCCATAAGGTCACCTCCAACTGTAAAGCAGGGGAATCCAAAAATGGGGACATTACACTACTCTTATGTAAAAGAGTTATGCTATATGAATCATGAAGTAATATAATATTGTTATCATTCATTATATAAATAGGTAAAATTACATTTATCCCACATGTATTTTGGAACGTAATTCCTCCATACCTCTTGGTATATAATAGAGGTAAGAGAGACCCATGAGGTACATTGAAATGAAGGATCACATAGTGATCATATACATTGGAATGACGTGAAGATGGAGTATGATGTGTGGGAGCTCAACTGTAAGATTGAATATTTATGAAGAATAAAGAAGAAAATACCTTCTCGTGGATGTTTCCCCATTTTGGGGTTTTACCATGTATATCTGGTATAATCTTTTTCTCTTGTCTCTTTCATAATATCATATGTCTTAATATTCTAACATGGTATTATAGTTGGTTACTATGGTCTACCTCCTTCAGTAATTTTTTGTTAAATTGTTTTACATATAACAACATATTTATTTGGGCTCCCCTTATTTTGTAGTTTTTCCATCATATCTAGTAGCCATTAAGGATTCTCTTTAGATTTGGGTATTTGCTACAAGATTGAGATTTTTTCTTGAAACCCTAACCCTTGTGCTTCAAATTTCTCGCATTGTTGTGCATTGTTTTAAAAATATGACCTCACCATTGTCTCTGAGATAAAGAAATCAGTCGAGATCGAGTATTGATTCGTTAAATTTGGGTTATGTTTGCTCAAAATTGAATTGATTAGCCTAGATTAGCTTAGGAAATTTATTTATTTTTAACCTAAATTTTTTTGGGCTAATTTTTAGGTTTGGTAGTTTACGAAGCCAAATTATTTTACCAGGCCTAGTTTTTTTTACTGAACCTAGCCAGTTCTTCCAAAGCTAGTAACTTTTGATCTGGGAGCCCATTTTGGGTGCAATTAGTTTTTATAGGGTGAATTTTCTCATTTCCTAGCCAACCAACCTATTCTTTGCCTCTCCACAAACTGTACAGATTCACTTTTTTGCTGTACAGACTCATTTTTCTGGGAATATCTGCAGGTTTTCAGGTCGATTTTCTCATCATAGGTTCAATTAATTTGATTAAAGGGGGGATATTACATCTTGGAGGGATGATTTGTCTTTGGGGGAGGATTTCTATTTTGTACTACAATGTTTTTTGATAAATTTGAAATTTTAGGAGCGGAATTGTTGATTTGAGAAGGTGATTATGCTTGGTGAAGGGTCAATTTTCCTTTTGGACCATTGGTCTTCTTGTTGAGAGGGTCATTTTTTCTTTGGGAGGGTCGATTTGCTATTTTGCAGACCATTTTTATTGAGTAGAGGGCATATTTACTTGTTGGGGAGATTTTACTTGCTAGAATGTTGATCCAACACATTTACCAATGTCTGCCACAGATACATCCACATGGAGGCTTCCTTGTAGGGTTTCTTTCCAAGAGGGTTTCATTTTGAGCTATGAACAACTTGACCATGTGGGGTTCTTCATAAAAGTACACAACCAGTTCGCCCAACTACACATCCCGGCTCTATTTTTTCTACCTCCATCAAATTTCTCTCTATTTGCTTAGATATAGGATTTACGTTACTTTTGATTCCTCACAGGTAAGAAAAAATTCATTGTATTCTTGTCATTAGCTTCTTGTCTTTATTAGGGTTTAATTTCTTTGTTTTTTCATCATGTTTGCAGAGATTTTCTCTTGTTCCTGATTTTTTATTGTCACTAACCAACCTATGTGAAAGATATTTTTTTACATTTTCAAGAGCATGTATCTCTTGCACTTTATCATGGTGACAGAAAGAAACCATCCAATGCTTGTGTTCTAGTTTCTTAATGGATAGATTTTTCAAGTGATATCACTTTTTATTTTGAACATATTTTTCTCTCTATTTATATGTTGTTGTTGACCCTTGTTGTGTAAAAGCAATTTAATTTTTTTATGGGATTATCATGATCATGATGTTCTTTACTCTTGGAAGTTCTTATGTGCAAATTAGCTCTCTATTTTCTTCACTTTCTACACAGGGTTTTTTTGTGAAGAGTTGTGGGATAGTTTGGTTTTGTAGATTGTTCCTAGCTTAAGTTTATAAGCATATTGACATTGTCATTCAACATTAATTCTTGATAGTTGTAAGTGTCTTCTTCTTTCACTTTATTGAGGATTTGATTACAGTTGTAATGGATTCCTACATTATTCCACTCTTCATCTTATCCATGACAACAATAAAGTTTGAAACTATTTTCCACTTTATCTAGGATGTTTGAAGTTATAATCAAGGGGAATGTAATGTAATGTAATTTTGTTTCATATCTCCATATTCCAATAATAATGTAATGTAATGAAGTTCCATCTTCTACTATAAAGTCATAGTTATTATCTGTGGGACTCATTTTTTGATGGATAGACCATTGGGGTCTTGTATTTGCAATGTAATCTTCAATAGAGTTCTTTGGTTGTGAGGATTATATGTTGGAAACATTTCGATGTATGGATATGTGGTTCTTGTATTCGCAATATGCTCTACTATAGTATTATTGCACCTGTATGCTTGGTTGGGACAACTATCTTCTTGCCATATGTTTTTTTGTATTGGCCATCTGAGGTTTTTGTAAACTATTGTGGTGTTCTGCAAGATTTCTTTCAACTATCAGTTGAGTTATGGTTGTGATGATTTTTTGCTAGCCACGTGTTTTTTTATATTGGCAATTTGAGGTTTTTGTACATTGATGTGGTGTTTTGAAAGAGTTCATCGTACAACTTGGTTTGGGTGCAATTTCATGATTCAGTGAGAAACACTTGTTATCTTCATCAAATCCATGAGGTAAAGTGTGTTATTATTTGCATCTTATGGGAAATTATGGAATTTATCATTAAGGTAGGATCTTAATATAATTCCATATTCCTCTGAAAGGTATTTTCTTTCTTATTCTTGTAGGGAATGTTGGAAGGTGTACTGTAATGCCATCTTTCTCAATAAGTGTTCCTTCTCTCTACTCATCATTAAAGGGTAGTGTTGGAATATGTAATGATGACTTGTGTGGTATTGTTGGAATGTATCAATTTGGAAGGTAATAATGTCTACTCTTATGTAAAATATTTATCACGCATGCATCATGAAGTAATATACTATTTTTACCATTCATTATATAAAGAGGTGAAATTACATTTATCCCACATGTATTTTGGGATGTAATTCCTCCATACCTCTTGGTACATATAATAGAGGTAAGAGAGACCCATGAGGTTGAAATAAATGATCATATAGAGGTAATATACATTAGAATGATGTGAATATGGAGTGTGATCTGTGGGAGCTCAAGTGTAATATTGGATATTTCTTAAGAATAAATAAGACAATACCTTCATGTGGATGTTTCCCCATTTTAGGGTTTTACCATGTATATATGGTGTACTCTTTTTCTCTTGTCTATTTCTTATTATTATTAAATGTTGTTGTTATACGGATATGAGGATAGACTAGTAAGGTTCTTTTGTTTAATATTGTAGTATATTTATTCATATGTCTCAATATTCTTATATGGCGTCAGAGATGGTTACTATGATCTACCTCATTTAGTAATTTTTGTTAATTTTTTTTACATAATAACATATTTATTTGGGATCTCCTTATTTTGTAGTTTTTTCATCAGATCTAGTAGCCATTAAGGTTTCTCTTTAGATCTAGGCATTTTGCTACAAGATTGAGATTTTTTTCTCAAAACCCTAACCCTTGTTTTTTCAATTCTTACATTTGTGTGCATTTAAAAAAAAAACATAATCTCACCATGTCTCCAGAATAAAGAAATCAACTGAGATCGAGTGTTGGTTCGTTAAATTTGGCTTATTTTTTCTCAAAATTGAATTAATTATCTTATCATAGCTTAATAATTTTTTTATTTAACCTAAATCTTTTAGGCAAATTTTTAGGTTTGGTAGTTTATCAAGCCTAATTTTTTACCAAGCCTAGTTTTCTTACCGAGTCTAACCAATTCTTATGAAACTGATAACTTTTGATATGAGAGGTCGTTTTGGATGAATTTGTTTTTTTGTGGGGTGCAGTTTTTCGTTGACTAGCCAACCAACCTATCCTTCGCCTCTCCACAGACCATACAAATTCATTTTTTTGTTTTATGGAATCACGTTTTTGGGAAAATTTGCAGGTGTTCAGGTCAATTTTCTTATTAGAGTTTTGATTCATCTGATTAAAGGGGAAATATTGCATCTTGGAGGGACAATTTTTCTTTGAGGGAGGATTTCTCTATTGTAYGACCATGATTTTTGATAAATTTACAGGTTTAGRAGTAGATTTGTTTATTTGAGAGGTCGATTGTGCTTGGTGGAAGGTCGATATCCCCTTTGGACCACCAAAATACTTGTTGAGAAGGTTGTTTTGTGTCTGGAAGGKCCAATATGTTGTTTTGTAGGATGTGTTTCCTGAGAAGAGGGAATATTTACTTGTTGGGGTTTGTTTYACTTGCTAGAAGRTTGGTCCARCGCATTTACCATCATACGGTGCATGTAYGACCACACAGAGTCTTCCTTGTAGTGTTCCTTTCTAATAGGATTTAATTTTGAGTTGAAAACAACTCGACCATGTGGTGTTCTTCACAAAATTACATGGCCAGTTCGCCCAACTACACACCCCARCTCCAATTTTTCTATCTCCATCAAATTTCTCTCTCTTTGCTCAGATCTAGAGTAAGTTATTTCTGATTCCTCACAGGTAAGAAAATTAYTTKTATTCTWGTCATTAGCTTGTCTTTTTGCATTAGGGTTTAGTTTTTTAGTTTTTTCATCATGTTTGCAGAGATTGTCTCTTGTTCCTAATTTTTTCTTGTGACTAACCTACCTGTGTGAAATATATTTTTTGACATTTTTAGGAGTATGTATCTCTATCATTTTATCATGGTGACAGCAAGAAACAATCCAATGCTTAAGGCCTAGTTGYTTRATGGCTATATTTTTCAAGTGATGTCACTTTTTATTTTGATCATATTTTTCTCTCTATTTATATGTTGTTGCTGACCCTTGTTGAGTAAAAGAAATTTCATTTTTTTTATGGGATTATCATAATAATCATATGATTTACTCTTGGAATTCCTTGTGTGCAGATTAGCTCTCAATTTGTTTGACTTTCTCTACAGTTTTGTTTTGAATAATTGTGGAATAGCTTGGTTTTGCATATTGTTCCTAGCTTAAGTTTCTAAGAATATTGATATTGTCATTCAACATTGATTCTTGACAATTACAAGTGTCTTCATCTTGCAATTTATTGAGGATATGATTGCAGTTGTAATGGATTCCTACATTGTTCCTCTCTTCAGCTTATCCTTGACAACAACAAAGTTTGAAACTATTTTCCACTTTATATAGGATGTTTGAAGTTGTAATCAAGGTGAATGTAATGTAATGTAATGATATTTCATTTCATATTACCATATTCTAGTAATAATGTAATGTAATGAAGTGTTATATTCTACTCTAAAGTCATGATGATTATATGTGGGACTTATTTTTCGATGGATAGACCCTTGGGGTATTGTACTCACAATGTAATGTTCAATAGATTTATTTGGTTATGAAGATTGTCTGGTAGAAAAATTTTGATGTACAGATATGGGGTTATTTTATTTGTAATACGGTCTACTATAGTATTATTGCACCTTTCTACTTGCCACATGTTTTGTTCTATTATCCATCTGAGGTTTATGTACACTGTTCTGGTGTTCTATAAGATTTCTTTCAGCTATCAATTGATTTATGGTTGTGATGATTGTATCCTAGCCACATGTTCTATTGTATTGGCCACTTGAGGTTTTTGTACAATGTTGTGGTGTTCTGCAAGATTTCATCATACAACTTGGTTCGGGTGCAATTTCATGATTCAGTAAGACGCGATTTTTATCTTCATCAAATCCATGAGGTGAAGTGTTTTATTATTCACATCTTATGGGAAATTCTAGAAGTTATAATTAAGGGGGGATGTTAATGTAATGTCATCTTCCTATGGAAGGTATTGTGTTTCTTGTTCTTGCAGGGAATGTTGTAAGGTATTGTAATTCCATATTCCTCCATAAGTGTTCATTTTCCCTAATCATCATTAAGGGGGTGTTGCAATATGTGATGATGACTTGTGTGCTATTTTTGGAATGTATTAATTTGGAAGGTAACAATTTCTACTTTATATAAAAGAGTTATCCCATATGCATCATTAAGTAATATACTCTTGTTACTATTCATTATATAAAGAGGTGAAATTACATTTATCCCACATGTATTTTGGGATGTAATTTCCCCATACCTCTCGGTATATAAGAGGTAAAAGAGAACCATGAGGTACATTGAAATGAAGGATCATATAGTGATCATATACATTGGAATGATGTGAATATGGAGTGTGATGTGTGGGAGCTCAAGTGTAAGACTAGAGATTTCTAAAGAATAAATAAGAGAATACCTTCCTATGGATGTTTCACCATTTTTGGGTTTAACCACGTATATATGGTGTTCTATTTTTCTCTTATCTCTTTCCTATTATGATTAAATGTTGTTTTTGTATGGTAGGAGCATAAACTAGTAATGTTTTTGTGTTTAATATTGTTGTATGTTTATTCATATGTCTCAATATTCTAACATTTACAATTTCTCTTATGTAATTTCCTCAACATGAAACACACATGCATACTTAGTTCACATACTCAAAATACACCAATGATTGTTGAGAAAACTCACATTTATTGAGGTTTTCTAGTAATTGATTCATTTTCAGAATATCTAACACCTGCATGAGATGTGATATGTGCTTCTCCCGGGTATAGATATAAACTAATATGTCATCCAAATACACTATTACAAATGAATATAAATAGGGACGCAATACATCATTCATCAAACACATCAATGTAGTTGGTTTATTACATAAACCAAAAGGCATGACCAACCATTTATACAAACCTTGCCTTGTCTTCAAGGTAGTATTCCAGGTGTCTCTTTCTTTAACATGTACATGGTGTTATCTTGATTTGAGATCTAACTTGGTGAAGTACTTGGCTTGTTGCATCCGATCTAACATATCATCAATCCTAGGCAGAGGGTAATGATTCTTGAGTGTGATCTTGTTCAAATATCTCTAGTTGATACACATTCACCAAGTCCCATGATTCTCGAGTACTATGATGATAGGTGACCCACAAGGTGAAGTGCTTGGTCAAATTAATCGCTACTCTAATAGTTATTGCAACTATTTTTTCACTCTGTTTTCTTCCAGAACAAATTATCTATACAACCCAATATTTGGTAACGGGGAGTCAGGAAACAACTATATCTCTTGCTCCAATTCTCTCTTAGGTGGCATCCCTTAGGCTCTTGGAACACTCCCTTGTATCCATGAAAAAACTCCTCTAACTGTTGTTTGTGATATTTTGTACATACTTCTAGGGATGCCTTTACTCTTATCGATTCCTCCACTGGTCGAATATCTCTTAAGAAAATAAATACATGTTATACTATAACTGATCAAATTTTTGGTTTGGTTAGCACTTACTAGAGAGATGTTTGACTCAAATTTGTGTGCATTAATGATGTATGAACTCTCATATTTGATCATTCAGTATTGGTTTTTTCTCCACATGAATATCACATCCCTTATATACATGTAGGGGATTCCAAACACTACACCACAAACATCAAGAGGTACTACATCAAATTCCACTTCATCAATGAAATTTTCATTTATATCAAACTTTATGTTACACTGTAAAGTGACTCTGATTTCTACGCCCTTATTCACTCATCCCAATGGATATGGGCTTGGATGATCATGAATATCCACCCCAATCTTGTTTACCAGATCATTTTCTATGATATTGGCCTGTGAAACAGAATCGAATAGAGAATCTATCATCCTTTTGACCTAGATCTTGATATGGAAGAGCTTTGTCATTTCCTTTTATTCTGTGTGATGAAGTCTACTCAAATTCATATCCTTCTACATTGAAGTGTAGACAATATTTTGATCCACATCTTAGCTTCTCTCTACCTGGTTGTTTGAATCCTTCCCTAGTATGTTCTTCTTGTTGGCATCATTCTTATGGTTATTTGGATTCAATTCTATATGTAGCTTCCAAAATTTGTGTTCAGTGTGACCATCAATATTGAAATGTTTGTTTGGATCCTTGCATCGATGTATAGTTTTTTTTATCTTCTTGTCTTTCAATTCCCACTTCTTCTTCGCCTCCTTGGAATAATCTTGATGATTTTTTCTATTTAGAACCACTTGGATCCCCTTTTTTATGGCATATTTTCTCCAGATAATGTTCTTGCACATAGGCCTCGTCAACGATCCTAAGTTTGAATAGAATCACTTGATTTCACAAATGACTATGTAGACCACCCATATAATTGAGGAGTAGATATGGGTTCTTGGGAGAGATACCCAACATAATAACCTTCTTCCTAAATTTGGTGGTGTACTCTTGCACACTATTCCCTTGCCTCTACGTAAAGTGATGTCAATGGATCCATTGGTCCTCTACATACCCAATAGGGTATAACCGGAACTTAATGAGGATTTTAAAATCCTTCCACTTATAATATGTAGGGTAGTTAAAAACACTCCCATGAAACCTTTCAGAATGATATAACATTGGCTTACCACTTGCATCAAAATTTCTCCCATAAAATACCCACTTGCATTTGTATTCACTTCAAAAGTCTTCTGCAAGTTAGTAAATGGAAGAACTAGTGCTTGAATGATATTTCATTTCATCTCATCAAAATATTTTTGTTGATTTTTTCCCCAGTGGAAACTCATTCCACTGGTTGCTATGGTGTGAAGTGGTGCAACTACTGCTAAAAATCATGCTATAAACTTTCGTAGGTATTTTGTTTCCCCAAAAAATCTCCTAAGTTAAATGACATTAGTAGGAATTGTCCACTTCATGATGGCCTCCATATTTGTGGGATTTATCTTGAGTTCCTCTCCACCGATCACATACTCAAAATACACTAATGATTGTTGAGAAAACTCACATTTCTTGAGGTTTTCTAGCAACTGATGCTTTTTCAGAATATCTAACACCTGAATGAGATGTGACGTGTTCTCCTCCCAGGTAGAGATATAAACTAATATGTCATCGAAATACACTATTACAATTGAATATAAATAGGGACAGAATACATCATTCATCAAACAAATCAATGCAGTTGGTGCATTACATAAACCAAAAGGAATGACCAACCATTCATACAAAACCTTGCCTTGTATTCAAGGAGGTATTCCAAGTGTCTCCTTCTATAACATGTACCTAGTGTTATCTTTATTTGAGATCCAACTTCGTGAAGTACTTGGATTGTTGCAGTCGATCTAACAAATCATCAATCCTAGGAAGAGGGTAGTGATTCTTAAGTGTGATCTTGTTCAAATTTCTCAAGTCGATACACATTCTCCAAGTCCCATATTTGTTGGGTACTATGATGATAGGTGACCCACAAGGTGAAGTGCTTGGTCAAATCACTCCCTACTCCAATAACTACTGCAACTATTTTTTCACTTCTTTTGCTTCTTGAATAGACTATCTATACAACCCAATATTTGGTAATGGGGAGTCAGGAAACAACTATATATCATGCTCCACTTCCCTCTTAGGTGGCATACCTTTAGGCTCTTGGAACACTCCCTTGTATCCCTGCAACAACTCCTCTAATTGTTGTTTCAGATCTTTTGTACATCCTTCTAGGGATGCCTTTACTCTTATTGATTCATCCACTGGTCGAATCTCTCTTAATAAAATAAATACATGTTTTACTATAACTGATCAATTTTTTGGCTTTCTTAGCACTTACTAGAGAGATATTTGACTTGAATTTGTGTGCACTAATGGTGTATGACTTCTCATATTTGATCAGTCGGTATTGGTTTTTTCTCCACATGAATATCCCATCCCTTATATACATGTAAGGGATTCCAAACACTACACAACACACATCTAATTCCACTTCCACTTCATCTAAGAGGTACTACATCTAATTCCACTTCATCAATGAAATTTTCATTTCTATCAAACTTGGTGTTACATTGTTAAGTGACTCTAATTTATACACCCTTATTCACTGATCCCAATGGATATGGGCTTGGATGATCATGAATCTCCACCCCAATATTGTTGACCAAATCATCTGCTATGATATTGGCCCGTGAACCAGAATCAAATAGAACATATATCATCCTTTTGACCTAGATCTTGATATGGTAGAGCTTTGTCATTTCCTTTTATTACTTGTGATGAAGTCTACTCAAATTCACCTCCTTATGAATTGAATTGTAGAAAATATTTTGATCCATATATGAGATTCTCTCTACCTGGTTTTTCAAATCCTTCCCTAGTAGTTTCTTCTTCTTGGCATCCTTCTTATTGTTCTTTAGATTCAACTCTGAATGTAGCTTCAAAAATTTATGTTCAATGTGACCATCAATATTGCAATGGTTGTTTGGATCCTTGCATTGATGCATAGTGGTTGTCATCTTCTTGTCTTTCAATTTCCACTTCGTCTTCCCCTCCTTAGAATCTTCTTGGTGATTTTTCTATTTATAACCACTTGGATATCCTTTCTTATGGTCTATGTTCTCCAGATAATGTTCTTGCACATAGGTCTCATCAACGATCCTAGATTTGAATAGAATCACTTGCTTTCACAAATGCCTATGTAAACCACGCATGTAATTGAGGAGTAGATATGGGTTGTTGGGAGATATACCCAACATAATCACCATCTTCCTGAATTTGGTGGTGTACTCTTGCACATTATTCCCTTGCCTCTACCTGAAGTGATGTCAATGGATCCATTGGTCCTATACATACCCAATAGGGTATAACTGGCACTTAATGAGGGTTTTTAAATCCTTCCACTTATTTAATGGTGGATCACCCTCCATCCTAAGTGTCTATGAGTGGATTTCCCACCAGGTTAGTGCATGGCCCTCTAGTTTTAGTCGAGAAAATGAAATATTCTACTCTTCATCTATATTATGGACACTGAAATACACTTATAATTGTTTCAATCAATCTTTCAACTTAACAACATCGATATCACCTTGGTCGAGCTTGATGTCCACTTTCGCTTCCTTTTTGAATAGAGGTTGTGAAGGAGTGATGGCATTGTAACTTGGTTTCTCTTTCTTGAGCCCGTTTTTTGACTCATTTTCTAGGCCTTCACTATCCATTAATTTCTCATATGATCCAACTTATGAGTTAGATCCAACAACCTCCTTGAAATGTCTGAACTTGTTCACTAGTGTTTCCATGAGGGGAGGCATGTTGCAAGAGATATTAGCAACTTTCTCTTCTAGACTCAAAAATATATCTTCCATTACATCATGAGGGTTGTTGTGAATAGAATCATCCACCATGGCTAGGGTTCTATGACTTCCTTCTTAAGCCAACTCCGAGATCTTGAAACTTTCCACAAATACCCCAAAGAAAAATGATTTGATGCTAATATTATCTATAAACTATTATGGATGTTCCAATGGAACAATTCATCACAACATATCTTATAATATTCTAAAATATTAGATTATGGAATTTATTTCCTTAAATCCCAGATTAATTATTACTAGTTTATTGTTCAAATTTATGAAAATAACTAAATACAAAAATGAAAGAACATGAAAATATACACACCATCCACAAAATTGAACACAATATGTAAGTTGGGAAACCTGATACAGGATAAAACCCAACAAGAAGGTGAGATTTATGTTATGCTCTCTTTTTTTGCAAATACAAAGGTAGAGGTAGTCACTATGGAGTTGCCTATGACTCTGTGGACAAAATGGCTACCACAGACTCTTCTTCATACCTCTGTTATGCTCTCAGATCCCACTACTTCTATGCTCTTCTAAACTATGTCATAATTACCATACAAAAGAATGGAACCCCTTCTCTTCCTAGAGGATCGATATTTAACATAGCCTGATAGCCATCTAGGGTTAGGTTTTTTGCATCCTTGATCCTCAATCAGTGATAAGGTTTTGGACCTTCTAGAATATTATTTAAATTCCACACATGGATATCCCCACATGTGTGGGTAATGGGGGTTGACGTGGAATCCACTTATACCATGGTGGTTAACTACTTGCGAGAGGCATTACTTCCACATATGAGCTCCAATTGAGGCAATTTTTGAACCATTGGAAAAGATTCGATGTGTATAATAACGTCAAGGGGAGGGATGCTACGATAGAAAAATTTTGACCCCCATAAAATGATATTTGATGTCTCAATATGATTCTGGAAGGTTTTGGACCCCAAATATCCAAACTGGGACCTGCCACTAAAATGGGTCCTACAATCCAAGTCCTCCAATTTTTCCACCTAGAAAGTACCAAGATAGACAAAAAATTATATTATGATCCATTCTATATAAATATATTTAGGGTTTGTAAAGAGATAATGATATTTTTATTTTCTTAGACTAACATCTAGGAGAGTATTACTTTTATATCCAGAGGGTTGCTAGATCTCTTCATATAAAAAGAGAAGCACCTCTCATTTATAACTCATTGATAGAACTTATGGAGAACACTACTTGTCTACTATTATGAATATGTTTTTGTTATGTATGGATAACTAGAGTGACTTCTTTAGGATGATGTCTAGTGGATGCTTTACAAAATTTCATTGATGTTCTTAGTTAGGGTTTTGTGGATGAATCGATTTATTGTAAGTGATCTCTCTAAATATTTATGGATTTTGTTTATGAACAATTGTAAGTGTAGTTGTTCTTCTCTAGTGGTGGTGGTGCACTCTCTTTCTATTTTCTTGAACAAGTCCCTTCTTCAAATCTCGTGGAATATTACTAATGGAGTATCTTCCCCTTGAACTAACTTGAAGCTTGTAAGACACTAGGTGTATTTTCTGGGGTTTGTAGTGGACAACCATAACTATCACCCTAGTTTCACTTACACTTTATCGAGATATTCCTTAGTTGATCCCATATGCCCAAAAAAATAATAGGTGCTAGTCTTTTCTCATCTAGTCAATCTTAAATTTAAAATTCTAAATTTTATCTTTGTTTTAGGATAAATCTAGGGTTTTTTTTATCTTAAATTTAATTTTCATCCATTAAAAACCCTAGACATCTAGGGTTGTGTTGCATATTTTTGACATAAAATCCTAGGGTTTTCTTGCATGTCTTTGACTTAAAATCATCTCTCTTGGAATATTGGCCTAGCTGGCTTGTGTTACAACAATTTTAGGGTTGTACATCTTGGTTTTATTGTCTATTATATGCTCTTGAATTTTTAGAATTAACGAGTTACTTAAAGTCTATTTTTATTCCTTATTTTAGCCCTAAAATTCACTTGTTTATAATATGTTTAAGTGGATGAAATACATTGTTATTATAACTTGTTTATTACTATGATTTATTTATCTTTAATGTGAGTTTTATAAAATCCCTAAGTAATTTTCATATTTTCACTATTTGGGGATAATTTTTCACTAGATAGTCACTCAATAAACCCTCTAAAACAACCCTAAAAAGAGAAAACCCTAAATGTGAAATTTACTTTGAGTAACCACCTAATCTATAAACCATATATCATAATTCATTGGAAGTAATTTGGGTAGTTACATAGGTGACCTATGAATTGACTTTTTTTCCTTAGGAACCCTGGGTGCTACTAGGGAAGCACCCCTTGTGTTGGACTTGTCCTTCACTAAAATGAGGGAAGTGGTTGTTTAGGTGATAGTGGAAACATTTATAATGTTCCACTAATCTTTGTACCTTTTGAAGTCTTTTCACTAAGGTGAAAGATTTTGGGATAACATTTTGGCATTGTTTCCGGGGAGAATCAAGTCTTTCTCCTTGGTTATCTGAAGTCTATGCTTCAACCTTTTTTATGATTAAAAACCAAAGACTTATAAAGTATACTCATCTCGTGACAATTGGAGGAACGAAGTCCTTGTTCCTTACATATTTTGAAGACTCTATGTTTATAGGGTGAAACAAGCATCATTGTAACGGCATTGAAGATTCACCATGGTGACTCCACCTTCTTGGTATGAGGTATCATAGTGTATTTTCAAATTTCATATCAAATTGCATACGTTGAAGTGAATAAGAATGAAACCATGAAAATTTCAAGAGAAATATAGAGTTGTTGATGTTAAATGAATTCCTAGGTACCAAAATCATTTGTGTGCGGGATAGGTAAAAGATCTTCCAAAATTTGATGGTGATCCTCTGTTTTCCATTTCCCATGTTGTAAATTTCTTGAATATACTTCAAAAATAGATGTCATGAATGAGTATGTGTTGATAAGATTACTTTCTTACTCTCTTGAAGGAAAACAAAGGGATTGGGTTATACATTCTTACATTCCAAGTGTCAGGGCCCCAACTTTCAGAGGTTGAAATACATTGTTGTTATAAATTGTTTACTACTATGATTTATTTATCTTTTATGTGAGTTTTATAACATCCCTAAGAAATTTTCAGATTTTCACTATTTGGGGATAATTTTCACTAGATAGTCACTCAATAAACCCTCTAAAATAACCCTAAAAAGAGAAAACCCTAAATGTGAAATTTACTTTGAGTAACCACCTAATCTATAAACCATATATCATAATTCATTGGTAGTAATTTTGGTAGTTACATAGGTGACCTATGAATTGACTTTTTTTCCTTAGGAACCCTAGGTGCTTCTAGGGAAGAATCCCTTGTGTTGGACTTGTCCTTCACTAAAATGAGGGAAGTGGTTGTTTAGGTGATAGTGGAAACATTTATAATGTTCCACTAGTATTTGTACCTTTTGAAGCCTTTGCACTAAGGTGAAAGATTTTGTGATAACATTTTGGCATTGTTTCTGGGGAGAATCAAGTCTTTCTCCTTGGTTATCTAAAGTCTATGCTTCAACCTTTTTTATGAATAAAAACCAAAGACTTATAAAGTATACTCATATGGTGATTCCATTGGAGGAACGAAGTCCTTGTTCCTTACATATTTTGAAGACTCTATGTTTATACGGTGAAACAAGCATCACTGTAAAGGCATTGAAGATTCAACATGGTGACTCCACCTTCTTGGTATGAGGTATCATACTATATTTTCAAATTTCATATCAAATTTCATACGATGAAGTGAAGAAGAATGAAACCATGAGAATTTCATGAGAAATATAGTGTCGTTGATGTTAAACGAATTCCTAGGTACCGAAATCATTTTTGTGCGGGATAGGTAAAAGATCTTCCAAAATTTGATGGTGATCCTCTATTTTCCATTTCCCATGTTGTAAATTTCTTGAATATACTTCAAAAATAAATGTCATGAATGAGTATGTGTTGATAAGATTACTTTCTTACTCTATTTGAGTAAAACAAAGGGATTGGGTTATACATTCTTACATTCCAAGTGTCGGGGGCCTAGCTTTCATAGGTATGAAAATATTTTTCAATATCTAATGGAATTCCTAGAAGAAGAAGCTATTCTTAACCCTATTGAATATGATGAATATTTCATTGAAGAACAAGAGAATGAAGAAGAAGTTGATGATGAAAGTGATCAATCACATGAAGAACATGTTGATGAAGAGATTCATTATTCCATAAATGAAGATTTTGATGAACACTATAAATATCAAACACCTCAGGACTCCATTGAATAAGAAACCAAATGTGAAGAAGAGAAAGAGAAACCTCATTAGTCTATTGAAGAGGAACACTTTGATGAAGACCTAGATGTCAAGAGAATCCAAGCTTCCATCTCTCCTCTACATGAAGACAAGGGTTTGGTGAGTTGTAATCCTTTACAATTTTTTGAGTTTCATGATGTGTCCATTGGTGATTTGGAAAAAGAAAAAAAATTGTAGAGAAACTCTTGGATTTGGTCAATTTCTCATTTGATGAAGAACATGATGGTCACGATATTGAAAATATTAATGATATTCTACATAATGAAAGGAATAAATGGGATGTAAGTTGTTTAAATTTTGATGGGAATATTATTTATGATATTTATTATGATTATAGAGTCAAGATTTCATAATTGTTGTCTTTGGAACAACCATTCTTAACAAATCCATTTTCAAAATTTTGCATGATTAATTTCTAGCCTTGTTTTCTTATGAATAGCAGGCCAAGTTTTGTTTCCATGATATGATACCAATTTGTAACACACCCAACCCCTAAATACCCTTTATAGGGATGGGGCATCAAATTTGTGTCTTTCCTAACTCAAATCCTAATTCTAGGATCTCCATTGGCTACTACTCTCCATGAGTTTTCTAACCGTTGCCACCACACTAGAATCTGAGCTATGGTCTGCAAGTTATTGGATCTTGAAGTTACCCAGGAAATTATTAGTTGGGGTATTCGGCGATCGACGCTAAACGCCCCTTTTCTCACTCCCCGAAGTCCTAAAATATCGCCATGTGGCCTTGGCCTTTTGGCGATCGACATTTGACAGTTGGCAACCGATGTCCTACATTTTCGATGTTTCAACGATCGGTGATCTTCATTGAATGTTCGGCGTTTGGCGATAGGTGATCGTCATTGAAAGTTCCTTTACCATGCTATGCCAAAATATTATAAACTCTCGAAATTATCCAGACTCCCAGAGTCCCAGACATGTCACCAACCATGTTGGCCAGGAAAGAACGAACCAGAAGTTGAAACGCGGTGAAGGCCAGGGGTGACATGTGTCCTCATTAGGGGGTGATATGTGTCATGCTATAATAGGCATAAAGGTTCTATGCATTGGCCTTATCTGAGTGACACTTGGCACACGTAATGTGGGTCTATGTCACCTTGAATGACGTAAGGATATTGCGTCATCTTGGACTGATAGTTTCCCATCCCTTTGATCTCACAGTCAGTAAGAGTCCTCGTAGATCCATAGATATATGGCTCCCATTACTTCGTGGCTCCGGACTTCAAATATTACAGAATCCTCACCTTGTAAATTCCCTGAAGATCCCAGTCTCTGGACTCTCGTTTCTAGCTCCATGTGTCCTATACCTATTAACGGTCTAGATTACTTCATCGTTTGTGACTTCGAGGGTTTTCACACCTTGAAAACTCTTGAACAAGTTCCTCTGGAGTATTAACTCTCCGGACTATAGGATCTCTTGCCACGTACCCTCTCATCCAACGACTCTAATTTGACTAACATCATTTGACAGGGGACAAGTAGGGGCCACATGTCACTCCACGATGCATTCTCGGTTGGTTGGGCAGTCGAGGGTGGGTTCCTTAGATCAACGACTAAGAGGGATCCCGAAGGATCTGAGGATTGATAGTCCACATCAATTCGGAAGTTTGGCATTCAAGAGTTCAACGTGTATCTTTCGACTTCCTCTCCGTACCATTCCTGATCTATCGCCACGTGTACCTATCATTCATGGCAGGGATTTAATCTAACTTGCAGAGCTCCGGGTAAACTATCGTGTCCCTATATCGTTGAATACTCGAACTTTCAGATAGTTGTTGATACGTGGACAC